>JAZHYW010066030.1:0-19216 GCA_037355805.1 Ixodes ricinus
TTACGTATTGCTCGTTGTGACTGGTGCATTGGCACACTGATAGTTCAGCCCCACGTTGCAATGTGAAAAGCTAAGTCCCTGTTAAGTAGGCTAAAACATAGTTTTTTGTGTAGGGCTCATCAAAATATTAGTTGCTGAAGGAAATCGGCCATCCTCGTTTAATTTATATTTCAATCTTTTTATGGCGATAGTTTTTATAATCTCTTCTTTTACATGGAAACGACGTCTGATGCTGTTGGTGGTGCGGTGTAATAGGGCGTAGGGCATCCGTCACTAATGTTGCTGACTGCTTGAAAAAAGATTGTCCTTCTGCTAATGAAAATCAAACCTGGGTCCGCTGCGTGCGAAGCGGCCATGTTACTACGGATCTACGCCACGGCATGGACTCCTTCCAAAACAGACGCGCCCCCATTGCGGCGAAATAGCACGCAGGTGCACTCTGGGAACTAGTTGGCCACTCAGTTTCGGTTTCGACTGAGCAGCTTCATCTCATGCTATCAGCCGCTGCGACCGAACGCGCTGAGCTGCGTTTTCGATTATCTGACTTTTTAGGAATGTGCCTGGCCACACACTCATTCTCAAGCGATACCAAACAAAGACCGGGGCGCTTTCCTTGGTTCCCGAAACACCGGATATTGTGGGTGCGTATGCAAATGTATAGTAAGGCGTGGCTTAGTCACCTCATTCACCTCACCCCACGAGTGCATCTTTTGAGCTCACTTCAGTAATCCCGCCTAGTACCAGTGAACTACAACTGAAATTTGGTCCCCTTGGGCCTTACATGTATTTTGTTTGCCAAGCGTCCGCTTCTTGTTACTTTATTGGGTTGAAAAGCAAGCTACATCCTCACAAAAGTATCAAAGTTGAGCCCAGCGTTGACGCATGAACTTTTAGAGGGGGATATGGCCTGGGAGGGTCAACTTTTGAACCGTTTTAACCAATTTGGTTCAAATGTTGAGGGTTATTTCCAGCACTGTGAGGAAGGATAATCTGCAAAGTTTTAGCATTATCGGTCAACTTTACAGTATGCGACGGTTCTCGCACTTCAGAAAAAAGACACTTCACTAAGAAGTCTATCGTAGAAAAATAATATTAGCTGGTGGCAAACTTCTTGCTTTAATGTGAAGAACAATACCCACAGTGCAACCTAGATTAAAAATAAATTGCAAAATATTCAATTATGACAAAAATAACAACATCCCAAAATTTAAAAACAAATGTAAAATTTTTGTGTTTCAAAAACAATTTTTTTTTTCATGAAGGAGTAGATTTTTTTAACTGTGAAGTAGTCTATCTTGTTCCCCAGAAAATTTCAGTCCCAGAAAACCTTGAATGATGTCCCTCTGTATTCAGAATGTCAAACGATAGCTTTCCTAAAACAAGAATGCCTGTCAAAAAGTGAAACTGAGAAAAATGCGTTTAAAGTTTCAACTTGTTTTTTTTTTTTTTTCGGACGATGCCAGAAACTTGAAATCTACCCGAGTCATTGGTGGCACCTTCAACTACATGAGCATGGGGAGGGCAGTGCGTTGAGGCCCCGAAAAGATTCGTGAGCTTTGTGAAACTGATGCCACAGTCTTTTCCAACGACGCCTAGACGTACCGCGAGTTCGTTCTCTCGAAACTTGCCGATTGATGGTGAGTGCGGTGTCGCGACGATGTCTCCGCAAGTCGAGCAGCTAACAACAAACTGAAGGTTGATGCCAATTCCTTCTTCTCGCAAGCTGAGTAGTTTTCCGTGGCACTTGGGGCAGAGTAAAATCGCAACAAGAGTTTGCACGGCGGACACATTGAGGAGCCGTCCAGGGGCTTTTCAACGGAAGCGTCTGTCGGCTCCGGGTCGTCCGTAGTCCCCGCGTCGAAATCGAGCAGGCTGAGCTTCCTCTCGAACGTGGTCAGCACATCCGATTCGGAGATGAAGCTGTAGGCTCCGATGTCCGCCAAGCACCAGTTGAGCTTGAAGATCGTGACGACGGCGGCGGAGACGGCGACGATAGTGCCGGCGGAGACGGGTCCCCGTCTCCGCCGGCCCTTCGTTTTCGCCGTCGAGAACGCCGGCCAAAGCTACTGCGAGTGCTAACTTTGGAAGCAGGCATTCCTCGGCAGAAAAACTACCGGGAACAAAGAGGGAAAACGAATCTAAACAGCGGCGAACTAGCGATACGATCAGAAGCGAAAGAAGCTGCCGATAGCGCGCATGAGGCGAACAAGGAGCTACGTCGCCGAAGTCGGCCAATCGTGAGCCCTGTTTCGGGTCGCAACCAATGGGATTGCTGGTATCATAGTTCCCACTTTTTTCTGCTTGTATGTACGGGGTTCTCCCGGGCCACAGATAGCCTCAAACGTAGCAAGCTTCTATGGGCAGAAACTAGAAGAAACGGCGTTTCCAACGAGGGTAAGATATCTCGGCTGCGTCGAACGAGCGCGGAGTAGGCCTAATTTGAAAATGCCGAACTTCGCCGTCTGCTCGCTCGGCGGGTCGCCGCGCGCGGCCGCGAGCTTGCCTAAAATAATTTTTTGCGAAATAAATACTGCGCATTTATAAATGAAACTTTCTGAAACTATGCTTCAGAATATAGTGAACCCAAATATAATATTTTTTTTAAATGCATTTTTTCGGAAAAAATTGAATTTCGGGGTTGTATTCCCCCTTAAGGAAACGCGATAAATTCGACCTCGCTACTGCACAAAAGTTATTATGATGCCTTCCTCGTGTCATCATATATCTCCCACTAAAATTTTGTGCTGATAGAAGATTAAGTTTTCGCAAATGCTGGGATCTGCTAGCTACGATGGAGGCCCTAACAAGCGTCCCCTACTCCTCGCTAAGCCTTTTGGACGAGCTTTTACTGGCCAAGATATGTGCCTGAGCGAGTTGTGTCTGAAATTATCTAGGCATACTCAGTCAGGAAAAAAGCAGACACATAACAAATATTATGGCCATTAGCAACCGTCGAAATGCGCTTTGAATAATTTCGTTCGTTTGGCGCACCGCATAGGGGTTCATGCCCGTCCAGCGAACTTCTGGTGAACGGTGCGACATTCTTCACACAAGTGCTCGACTTTAGCTTTCTTCAAACTGTTTGTAGGTGCGAATGTACCTATGATGCAGTGGGTAACTTTACGCATACCCAATGTTGAATATTAGTGGAATGCAAGGGGGTGGGGACTTCGCTTCGTGCAGTGCTGCGGGTCAGTACAGATAAGAGATAAGAAGTCTGTTCAAATGGAGCTTTTCAATGGCTCCTCGGAGTTTAACCTCTCATACTCAGGCGTATTAAGAAAAACAGTAATTGCAAAAAGTTATATTTCGCCTATGGACGCACAAAACAAACAAACTTCGTGGTCAACAACACTAATGTAAAGACGCGAGCTCAATGTATGCATACTTATTGGCTGCTGCAGCTTGTTGATTCGTACGCAAGCAAGATCCCCGAGCTTCACAGCGTCGAGATTCCCAGCACTGGCTCGTCCACATATCTCGAAACGCTAACAGAAAGGCTCAAGTACAAAAATACAACAAGCATATGTTAAGGCAAGCTTTACGTCTCGGGCTTGTGCTAAAGCTTCGAGGTCTGGCCATTTAGGTTAGTTTAGACACCACAAATGACGCTCGCTATCTGTATAATATCTTGTAGACGTGTCGATCGAAACCAAAACCATGCGCCTCTTCCCTGGCCAACTAGTTCCCAGAGTGCATCGCGCGCCGTGTTGCATGCAGGGATTTATGGAAGTAGTCTATTGGCAATCCGCTTTATTATACAGTTTCTGTGGAACAAACGTGAGTTCAAGTCTCGAGTAGTGCCCGCTAGATGGCTGCAGTTGCTGCGACGTCGCGATAGAAAATTTTACGTCATTGTTTGATTAATTCTAATCGGAGTTAATTGCTGCAATAGACCCTTTCAGGAATTCAGTCTGGCCACTTTGATCACTATCATCACCATCTGAAAAATGGCACATCTGCTATACTAATGGCGGCCTTCTGTTTACTGATGAAGGAAGTAGTTGAAGATACTCCTAAGCAAATGATTCGAGGCCTATGCATTCTAGACTTTAGCGTGACGTGAAGCAGAAATTGGATGCAAGAGCTGCGTAAGCGTTCTTTTCTAATTTTGGGCCCAGTCAATACGTTTGTAGTACACGCTCTGCTTCAAAGCTGCTCGATGAACAGAACTTAATCAAGGCGTCTGTGTGGGTTGGTGCTTTGTTCTGACTGGTTGCATTTTTTTCAGCCATCGACACCAAAATAGATTAAAAAAAGAACTGTACACTGAAGCACACATTCTCGCTTACCAATGGCTTCCGAAAGTGAGGGTGCCCCCATTAAATGCTGCAGAACACAGTTTCATTGCCGCCATTAGTACGGTAAAAGTTAAGAACTGCTATTTGAGTCACCAGATGGCACTGAATTCCGGAAAAGGGTTTGTTAAAAGCTTCGGCTAGGGTGGCGCAAGCCGCCAGCTATTTAAAAGGGTTCAGTCGTATCCATTCATCCAGTACCACCTAGAAGAAGCGCCTGCACATAGAGTCATCATTAGGAGATTCCCAAGTGGCAGATGCGGGTGTGTTGGCGCCGCCGCGTGCTAGCGTTGCGCTTGTTGCGAGACTACTAAAAGACTCGCTGGCGGCGATGTGGACGCGTCCTGCCGTGCATCGGAGGTATAGCTGCGACGTAGATGCTCTTCAGAACAAAGCCAACCGAACCAACGACATTGTTGTGACGTGCGCATTTGTCGCTGTGACTGCTGTTGAGTAACATAGGATTGCTCCTTTGTTTTGTTCGCGTTCCGCCCATCGAAAATTTCCTCGCGAAAGAGCCCCAGTACGCACCTTATCTTGTCACCCTGCCGTCCTCCGTCTGCGCGATAAAGTCTGTCCGCTGCGGTCGGCGTCACCGTGGCAACGATACATCTTCCCTATGGAGGAAGGCACGAACGCAGCGTTTGAAGCCAGTGATGGCAGACGCCATCTTCCTGATGTTGTCTGCCAACGTGAATGCAGCAATGCAAGCCAAACTCGGACGCGCCCTTAGGGAGGTCGACGCCAAAGGCGAAAAGCGGTCGCCTGGCGAATTCTCGATGCTTCTGACGAAGCTTGGTGCACTCTCGGGCCCGAGATTGTTATGAAGATCCCCCAACGAAACGGGGCTGACTGCATGCTGCGCGGTCTTCGCTTGGAGGCCTAGCTTGGAGGCCAAGCGAGCATTGACACATTGATAGCAGACGGCATTCGCAAGATGGCGCGGCAGTAGCTGGCTTCAGATGCCTTGTTTGCGTGTGCATCTATTAACATTTGGTGACCAGAGCAACAAACCTTATTGGCGCAAAAGGAGACGGTGGTGCGACGTGATCAGGTGGTACTTGGGCTCTTTCGCCGTGCTTTTCAATAGGGTGGAACGTGAACAGAAGCATTAGAATTAAGGACTCGTCGAAGATGGCCGATTCTCTGTAGCGCCTAATATTTTAAGGAGTCCTACATGCGAAAGCTTCTTTTTCTGGCCATCCAACAGCTGTTTTTTTGCCCGTGCTACACGAGGCCAATGTATCAAACTGCCGGGGCGTCTACCGCAACCTCGAATCTGGGGCCTCGATTTCCGCCCGTTCCGCTGCGGGTCGCTCTCTGGCTCTACTGTCCGCGAAAGCTTCAAAAACCGTGAGTTGGGTCACCGCGACGACGGCGACCCTCGTTTTTGCTCTTTTTTGCCAGAACTTTTGCGACCGCCACGAGGAGGGCGATGTCCGACAGCACGACACGCCGGGTCCCCCAACGTAATTTGTCGCCTCTTTGAAACCACTTTTTGTGCATGGGCTTTATAGGATGCTAAGCACGCCAGTCGGAGATGCGTTTAGCTGGTATGCTTAGCATTCTATTCTGTCCATACATTGAAAGTGGTCCCGAAAAGGCAACAAATGACATCGCAGAGGTCGGAGTGTCATGATGTTGGATGTGGCGATTCCGGTAGTTGGTCACAGAAGTTCCGGCAAAAAGTGCTAGCGTCGCTGGTCATCGCGACGTCCCAGCTGCTGGCTGCTGAAGTTTCCGTGGACCGTTGAGCCGGAGGGCGACCTGCAGCGAGACGGGTGCGCCAGAAATGCGGCCGGCAACAATGTCGTCGCCGGGCTGAAATCGAGGAACCAGCTTTGTGAACGCGGTAAACTCATTTGTCCGAAACACATTCTGCGCGACACTTGGACGTTCCCGTTTAGGTGTCGCAGGAATGATTCGAAGATAATAGGGAACATACGAAATACTAGGGAGCACAAAGAAAACACTGAATATATCAATATAAAAGTGGAGAAATGCGAATGTAACGTGCATCCTCGAACGGCGAAGCGAGCGAAAGCAGACTCATGCGAGAGCCTGCGGAGCGACTGAAAAGTGCTGCGGCGGGAAAGGCAGGAGAGGAAGCGCGCGCCTTGGCCAATGAGAGAGCTGCGCCTTGGAGGAGCACCCATTTTTTTGCCTAATCAGCACCTTTCTAGCACTGGTGACGGTCTTTTGTTCGGCATCGCTGACGCTGCGGCCTTGAGGGGTACGCCGCTTTGGAGCACAGGAAGAATAAGCACGGAACCAGCTTTCGAACAAGACCAAAATGGCTGCAATCGGTTGAGCCATTGCAGAGCTCAGATGGCTTGAAGTTTGTTCAAATTTTAGAGTTTAGGCTTCAAGTTTGGTCCGTCAACTCTTACAAATTGTCATTATTTTCCTATTTGGAGATCGAATTGAGCATTTGTATTTTGTGAGGACGTACTGTGGACTGTATAGACCTCAAAATAGTAAATTTTGAAAAATGGCATTTTTCGCGATTTTTTTTATATTTTAAGACTTCAGTTCCCCCATGCTTTCGGTGTCTCTTCGGGATATACGAAGGAGACGGGCAGTTCTCAGTTATTTTAGGAGACCTCCGTATCTGCCGCATTCCGTCTACGGAGCGAGTTGGTGTGTAATGGCGTGACGGCTCCTCGCTCGCAGCAGGGTGGCACAGGCTCCCCGGCCTGCAAGGGGGACAACCCGTTCTCGGACGCCCACCACCACATGGCGGAACCCCACCCGGTGAGTAGTGGGACCCTGGAGAAGGTCTCTACCTGTCCCCGTGAGCCACCCCCCCCCCCCCCCACCTACAAGACGAGGCCCCAAAACGGTCGTCACTATTGGCCGTCCCGCAACAAGCGCGGACGCTAACGGGCGGCGACGCCGAGACAAATGCGCCTCCCATATTACGACGATTCTCGTGTTCGTTATCCGCTGACGACGACGCGGTACGGGGCCTCGTCTTTTCGGCAGCGGCGGCCGAGCTTGTCGAGCACCGAGCGATCTCCATCGTCCCCGCAGGTGTGGTACGGCGTGGGCGACTGCGGCGGCCCCCTGCCCACCCCGATCGGGCGTCCCAGGTCCTACAGCTCGTCGACCAACCAGTCGTCGGAGTCCCTGCCGCTGCACCAGAAGGCCCCCGGGTCGGAAAGAGAAGACCGCGAGGTGGGTGACGCCCAGATGCCGACCGGCATGTCCTTCGTCGGCACTCATCTCCTGCCGCCGTACTTATCACATCCCAAAAAGTGATCCCCTAGGTTTTCGCTCGACGACGTTGAGGTGTCGTGCCGTCGCCGGCAGCTCATGTGGCAGGCGCCCATTCCACCGCGGGTCGCGCTACCCGCGGCAATTTTAGCAACTGGGGGTAGGGACCCTTCGACGACGGCGACACTCGTATTCACTCGTAGGTTTTGCCGGGAATTTTATCGCTAACGGCCAGGATTGCCACGTCGGACAGTGCGACGCTCCGGCTTTTTGCGACGTCTGTCGTTGCCATTTTGGGACTGCTTTCGACGCACGGGCGGTACGCCGAACACGCCGGTTGGAGATGCGCTCCAGGCGGCGTGCGGGATTTTTATCTGGTCCTCCATTTCGTATTCCAACATTGTTGACGTCGACGATAATGTCCATGACGGTGAAGAGACGACGACAACAAAATTAACGGCAGCAGTGTTGTAACAACGTTGCAACGCTAACAATGTTAATCCTTTTGGACGAGCGTCGCTAACTTGTGATGTACCGGCGATGTGCATTTCTATAAAACATATCCTCCACCCAAGTGGCCAATGTTGACTGTCGTGAAATCTCAACACACGCCCCAATGTGCCATAGGTGCCTGACTCCATCTTTTCGTGGCTTAGTATTCTCTTGCTCTAGAATCGACTTTCACTGGCAGACGGCATTGTTGAGCACTCGTTCTGGCTATTTTCGGTCACCACGTCGATAAAACCTTGGATAAGATGTTTTCTGATTTTTTTCTAAGTCTTAACCGTTCCTTATTTTTGGCAATTTCTAACCTTGAACTGCTTTCTTAAATTTTTATCGCACGTGACGGCCAGGGTTGTATGTGTCGTCAACGTTGGTTGCCCTTAAAAAGAAAATTTTATGCAGTATAAAATATGGTACATGTGCTGCCATCTCGGCATCGCTGAACTAAGCTCTGAAAGGGCCTAGGTCGTCCAAAAGAGTCGAGGGACGAGAGAGAGAGAGAGAGAGTGCGTGGACGAGCTACACTAGTCCTATAAACGGTTTGGGACGGGTCTAGGTGGACGAGCTAGGCTCGTTTAAAACGGTTAAGGGCTTAAAGGGGCACTCAAGAGGATTCTGCGATCATCTATTAATGGTGACAACTCAGTTTATGGGCTCTAGGCTTCTTGAAAAACCAAAATTACATTCGTGAGTGGCTAATTTTGTTGTTAAAAAGTCATATTTCCCGCCCACAATCTGCGAAAAAATGAAAGCGATAGTTGTAGCACAGTTGCACCTTGCTGGTTGAATGGTGCCATCACATATCTTGGGACAGAAGTGCCACGTGGTTAAATCTTGTAGCCGTCGTGGTTATTGTTATGGATGCCACTGACAACTGCCACCAGCGATCCGTGAAGTGGGTAAGCGCTGTAGAAGTTTCTAAAACCATTCAACATTACGCGTAGAAACTGGATACTGCCAAAGGGGGATTTCGCATAACGCGAGTAATGTTGGAAAACAAGTCTCAAGCAGACAACACAATGAATCTCCCTTCGTTGCTCAATTCTTGGCTGGATGGCAGGGCTGCCCTCTTACCTCTCTGCATGCAGCACGGTGTACGTTAAAGGGGGGGTGCAACGATTTTACGATAGAAAAATTTGCATCTCATCATTTTTACGTGGTTTATTGTGTCCCGGAGGATAGAGAAAACGCCTCCTTCATTAAAAAATGTTGCGATTCCGCTGCATAATCGCAAAGCAAAAGTATAGCTTTTTCCCCCACCTGCAGTCGCGAGTGGCAGCCGAAGGAACTACGACGAAAAGCTTAAAGGGACAATGAAGGCGATTTAATTTAATTTGTTTAAATTGTGTTTTTAGGCTTCTTGGGAACCTGGCATACTGCCTAAATTTTTATAGACATTTGTGACGCATATTTCTATACCTACGAAAGAACTGAAGAAACCGAAACTCAACTATCTGCGTTTCTCGTTTTTGGGCCTCCGAAAACGGAGGTGACGTACGGAGTGACGTCACATGTGAATTGTCGGTACCGGTAGCATTTAGGGCGTCGAGACTCTGGTTACCGCGGTGGGTTATAGCAGCGCGGTGGCGCGGTCGTTTCGCCGAATTTGTCAACATGGACGGCAATGCCGCTCTCGCGAGCGAGTTCGAGCTTCCGTTCGGTAACCGAACACCAACGGAACGGGAGTACGTGCGTGGCGGCCTCTGCTATCACCCGACGGAGACCGCACAGCCGGCAACGAGCGGCCCGCATGCCGAAGGACGGACGCCGGGGAGATTCCGAGGGGAGAGCGGCAGCGATCTGGCCGTTCTGGCCGTCACAAGCGGCGCGTCAGCGACCAATCGCTGACGCGCGACGTCGCAAACGGCGCGCGTCAGCCCGTTTGGCGGGGCCAAGGCGCGCGACGTCACAAACGGCGCGACGCGCCGTTTGTGACGTCGCGCGTCTTGGCCCCGCATCGGTCACGCGAGCTCCGCTTCTCCTGGCTTCTCCCGCAACTCTCGGGGCGTCGCCCCAGTCGATCCCGGTGCAATTATTACCGCGACTGTTTTATTGATTTGCGCGGCACACAAGCGCCGGTTTCGGCTGAAATTTGGGCAACGTGGCCTGAGACGTGCCTGGAACCCAGTTCAATCGCCAAAAAGATGTCCTAAATTGCCTTCATTGTCCCTTTAAGTGACCTCGCTGCAGCATAACGCCCACTATTGTCAGCAGAGAGAGGGAGAGGAAGCGTCCTCCGAGAGAGCACACAGGAACCTACACGGCGCCCCAATTACGTCGCTACTACTGCGACCAGGTGTGAACCTGAAGACAGGGAGTGAGTTGAGGGGTGCCAAAAATGCCAATATTTGTCTTCTTTTTTTTTCTCTTTTTTTGACACAACTAGGACAAGCAGGTGAAATCGGTTTTCTGTTTTTTACCTCAGAAGTGTCAAAGGGCTACTTCCACAAATTGTTTACCAAAGTCCAGATATCGTTGCATCCCCCTTGAAGTCCCGACTTCCCTCCCCTCGCGACAAGAGGAAAAAGAAGGGTTTTCTCATTTTCCTTGCGTGTGCTGCTACGACGATGACGAAATCTCTGCAAGTGTTGCCCACAAAGCTATCGCTTTAAAATCTAATCAAAGATTGTGACACGCCCTCTTCTGCGCCTTGGAGTAGACACCAGGGGCGCCGGCGAATGGCGTTTAAACAAAATAATTGATGTATTGCGATCCTACACCCAGAGATTTGACATTTTTGCCAAATTGTAATGCACTGCACTCCTAAAAGAGTAATGTTTGGAATCTCCACGCAATTTTAACTATTTTCTTTGGTTTATGGAGGTAATGGGGACTCAAGGAAGCCCCCTCCCCCTCTCGAGAGAAAAAAGTGCCTGAAATATTGCCTGGGTATTTCTATTGCTGCCAGTTTACTGGATGTCTTGCCATCTAGAACTGGTCATTTTTATTGACTACCGTAATATTCCGGGAGATGGCCCACCTAAAAGCGAAAGCAAATCGGGTGAAAATTTGGAGTGGGCTAGCTTTCGGTTGTGTGATCAAGAAAATTTAAAAAAATGCTAGTTTTATATTCTGTGACATAAAACTCGTGATTGCAAGGGGGTTATGAACCAGACGACTGTCCATCCCAGACAGCAATGTTTGCTTATCCCCCGCCGTGGCTAAGTAACATCATTTCTGCCGAGGTCACCATTGGCCAGGGCCGTGCAATTACTAGATGCGGGCTATCTTTCGGTGTTTTTGATAAATAACAAACCCTGCCAAATGTAGGGGTGGGTTATCTTTTGGAGGTGGGGTATCTCCTGGGATATTATGGTAAAGCCCAACAAACAATATGCCATCGAAAACAAGCTTCTGCAAAAAGCAGAAGGCTTTATTCAATTGCACTCTACGTTGATTTGGAGCCCCTGACGAGAGAAAAATGCTATGGACAATTTGTCGCAAATTCGCAACATTCGACATTCAGTGATGTGCGCGTGTCGTGTTTTGTGTGACGTCGAAAAGTATTTTTTGCTGGTAAAATTAATTTGAGTGGAAGATAAGTCGCACGAGGCAACCATAGTACTCTTCCTCATCTCGGCTCGAAATGAAGAAACGACGGGAGCCCCCCCCAAAAACAATCTTGACGAAGATGCCCACATGACAGTACAGGACTTGTCAATGGTCAAAGGACGCAAGACCGTGGCGCAAGAACCTGGATTGGAAAGGACACTCTTGTAATGTGCATCAAATTTAGTCTTCATCTTTTCTCAAACAAGATTTTGCATCCACTGTCACGAGCTTTCCTGCGACATGAAGACTAGAGCCTAGATGCTTTCATCACTCAACTAGTTTGTTTTTTCATCAAATAAAAGTGAGCGTAACTTGGAGTCTTTGTTTTTGGACATTTATTTTTGAGGAACAACAAAACTATGCAGGTGGCGTAGACAAAAGCTGTTATGCTGCGACCTGTTGTCGCAAATTTGCGACATAGCCCCATTTTACGAAACAGCATTCTCGTCACAATCGCCAATGTCTTGGGGTACCTTAAGCCAGCGGTTCTCAAACTTTGGCTGTTACGAACCTCCTGACCTACTTGGAAATCGTTGGGGGCCCCCAGTGGATTCTGCATCAAAGGTCTTGTGCAACTGAGCAGAAAAGAGTTCCTTCTTTTTCTTAGAGCGGTTGTTGATATGGTGCGGACCCCATGAACGTTCTCGAGGACCCCTGGGAATCCGTGGACTGGAGTTTAAGAACCACTGCTTTAACAGACTCTTTCTAGCAAAAATAATTTTTTTTTACAAAATTCATTAATAGTTTTGGCATTAAAAGGGTTGACGCCACAGTTAAAAGCCACGGGATTAACTTGATCAACGCCCCCAGGCAAGCATCCGCCAGCAGCTGAAGGCCGATTGACAACTTGAGCCGATGGCAGACCCCTGGAGAAGGCGCGGCTGAAGCAGGACGTGTGGCTGGTGCACGGCCTGACGCCGCCCCGATGTGCCTGGCCCCGTCCCAGCAGGCCTTCTTCCAGCAGCAGCAGTCCACGGTGGAGAGCGTGGTGGGCAGCGCCCTGGACGACCTGAGCCTGGGACGACATCAGCGTGGAGGCCGCCCTGGACCTGGAGGGGACTCCAACCCGGTCTCCTCCTCCATCACCCAGGGCCTGGCCAGCTCGGGTGGGTGCCGCTTCTTACTGTCCTGGCTGCGTGCAATGCAGAATGTGTGTGTTTCGTGGGTCACAGTGGCAGTTGGATACTAAGCACTAGAGCGGTGAACGGGCAGTGCCCCGGTCGGCTGTTGGCCTGGGCGGACCAGCGAACGACTCGACACTGAGCGCTATGTCAGAGTTCATCAGGGGCACTCGGAGATTCGAGCTCAGAACGGGGGCTAGTGACTGCAACCGCGGGCTGTCTCAGTGTTGCAAATGTTATCCGTAAGATGGTGCCACCTGCCAAACCAAACTTTGTTGCCCAATGGGTGTAGCCGGTGAACTGCGGAGCACGGCTGCTCTGGAAGTGTAAACAAGTTTATTTGAATGAAAATGTGCTGGCGAAAGCAGCACGTTTTAAATGCAAACAAAAAAAAAAATTAAAAAAAATTTAGTTTATTAAAATAACAAAAAGAAAATGGGCTGAAATCGCTGCACCGCCACGCTGATTCTTGAGAAAATGCTTTGGCATTTCGCGCAGTGGTTATATATAACAAAGCACGGTGAATGCAGCTTCTCTGCACTTTTCCGCGGGGTGAAC
This sequence comes from Ixodes ricinus, assembly GCA_037355805.1. Classification (NCBI taxonomy): domain Eukaryota; kingdom Metazoa; phylum Arthropoda; class Arachnida; order Ixodida; family Ixodidae; genus Ixodes; species Ixodes ricinus. Next base: position 13,250 of record JAZHYW010066030.1, read on the forward strand.
ATTCTTGAATCCCCTCTTCCCCTTGATGCAAGCGGATCAGGTCACTAGCATGTGCACGAAGGACGGCGGCAGCGCAGTTGCATGGTTATAGAAAGCGACGGCATGACGTAACACCTAGAAACCGATGTGCAGGGGGGGGCATAACAAGGGGCGTACTCGGCTGCTGGTGGGCACCGCGGGGCTGCGTGAACAAGGGGACAGGCTGGGGTGTGTTAGCACACGCCCCAGTGATACACCTGCCCTCCCCACGTGCGGCGCCGAAGTCAGTGAAGGGAGACGTTGACGGTGATATCGGTTGCTAGGTGTTGCGTCGTGTACAGATATAGCTATGTGTCCCGTCACCAAGCCTCTAAAATATGCACCCCGTCGCCATCTCTCTGACGCTTGCAGAGGGTGTCTTCTAGCCAGTTTCCCATAGCCAGTGGGGCTGTAGTGTCGTGGCAATGTCGCAAACTTTACATATTGTGCTCTGAACCAGATCACGTGTCAGCGCATGTACCAGGGCGCTAATAAAAAAGACACCTTCTTTCATCCAGAATGTGCAAAGAAGTAAAAGCGATTGCTGCAGTACATTCACGCGCAATGCGGACAAAATGGTTTTGTCACGTACCTGAGGACATAGGTGTAAGTGGTTAATGCAGATTGCCGTCGTGGTCGGCGTTGTAAATGCCACTGACGACCGCCACGAGTACTCGGCGTAAAGTAAATAGGCAAGCCGAGACACTGGATGTGCTTTCAGTGTTCTTCGTAAGCTCGAGGTGGAGGGTAAACATGTTATCAGTTCGCTGACATCGGGACACCATGCCCAACTCTGCTGCAACGAGACTGCGGAGCCTCTCGTTTTGCAACCGCCAAGGTTGACGTCGAAACCGCCGATTACGATGGAGTGGGATGATGTTGCGGCACAAAGCACGGAATTGGCAAAGCCCTAAGTTGGTGAAACGTCTGTTGCGGGTTGGCCACGTCTAGGTGTTGCCCACGGGGACCGCGGAAGCCAACCGTTCCCTCCGTGCTCACTTCTGGGACGGAGTACGGCCTTGGCACGGCTGCGCCATTAGGGAGAGTCTGCGGCAGTGACAAGGCGAGCGAGCGCTGGTTTCCCCGGTGTTGTTGAGCTGTAAAGGGAGGGTGTAATGTTTGCATTCGGCGGTGATCAGAGAAGGGGACGCACAGTCTTTCCCCTTCGCACGTCGTGGCCACGGTGTGCACAACCAAATAGAACGCCCGACTCTCTCTCCTCGTGCCACGAGGGAGATAGTTTTTTTTTTTTTTCATCTCCGCCCGCGACGACAGACAACTACAGACGCCGACACACGAAATTCCCGCAAAGTGTCGGTCATAAAGCTATCGCTTCAAAAAATGGGTAATAAAAAGAATTTTTAAAAATCTAGCACAAACCACTAGGAGTGTGGTTTGTGCAGGGCGCATTCAATGTTCCCTGGTCTATCAGCACGATCGAGCCCGTGTAGTTTTTACACCAACAGCTGTTAGCTGGAACCTCCCGGTAAATCGCACGGTCAACCATCGAGAAACTTCCCGGTGGCGTCGTCACCTACGTCGTCGATTGCACAATTGCTTACGCCGCCATCATCGCCGCCGAGTTTATAGAACAAGCATTTTTCGTCCGTTGAACCGGGTTGGAAAACCACCAATTTATGGACGACAGCAATGCGTTTCCTCTAAGCCAATCGCTCTGCCAATTCAGCTTGTCGAAGGGACCGAATTTCAATAATTTTAATGGGGTGTACATTATATTCCAATTTACCTTGGACGACACTTTGACATCTCACGAGATGGAGCGTGCACGCGCAGCCAGAACGCCGCAAAAGGCAACGAACACGTGCCTGAGGCGGACGTTTTGAAAGGGGCGTCCTGCCGTGCTCTCCCTGACGGGGACTATGCGAGGCGTCTGCTGCAGTCAACAGTCCGTCGTACCAGCGCGTGCGCATGACCCTCCGACCGGACTAACTTGCCCGCCGTACGGCTACACCTCTGAGAGTACTTGGCGGGTTTGAAGAACGGCGAATTTCAGTCAAGGAGCACCAAGATGGCTCGTTGTGGATGGAGTGCGGATCAGTTGTGGGAGTGCAATCGAGAGTGGAAGCGGAAAGGATGCGAAAGTCCTCAGAATTGTGCTCGGGGAGAGGCACAGAAAGGATGACTCGCTATCAACGATGGCGAACTGCTTGAGCGTCGAGCCGCTGTCGCTGCGACGCACGTTGCGCAACAGCGTGAACACACTCAAATCTTCTTTTGCCGCTAGTCGTGCGTTTTTGCAGGCTGTCGGCAAACTCGAACGAATGAGAAGACCTGTTGCAGGATGTGCAGTGCCTCACGTGGCGTGAAAGGAATTCTGAAAACTGGCTGTGCAGGTCGTGTTGAGTGGAGTTGCTCACTCCGGTTGCAGATCGTTTGTATTTTGAACAATGCGACGCTAATATACCCATTTTCGAATGGGCAATTTCATGTCGTTCCGCCAAATGACTCTACGTAGTATCAGCGAGCCGGCTTACAGCCTCGACTTCGAACGTCGTGCCCACGTGCGACGCCAGAAATGGCAGGTGCCGACGGCTGGCCGAGTGCATAAATCTCGTTTGACGTAGAGGACATTAAATTGCCCATCCAACACGGTCTAAGTATTGCTGATAGGCCTTTTGCCAGGAGTGCACTCACCTCTGCAGCACTGACAGGATTGGGGAGGAGGGTGGCTGAATTGACCTGGCCGTAGCAGACAACAGAGGCAATCTTGGAGGTGACAGAGGCAAAGCTTGGGCGAAGGGCGGGGCAGGTTAGCAACTGTGCTACCCCTCTCCTCGCTCCCTTCAGTGTCGCGGGGAAGATGCTGCGGTCTAAAGACACTGGAAGTCCCCAGATTTGTTGCGCGCTCTGCGCACGGCCTTTGGGATTTCCGTAAAAGATCTGTCGCTCACCGTAGCCTGCCAAATGGCGAAGGCTACAGTACCAGTGAGCCAAACGGCACGTTGAAGGGACACGCCTGATTGTACTCCGTTCATACTTGCATGCAGTGCTGCTAAAGCCGTCGGCAGGATCGAGAGGAAAGCTGCTCTTGTATGAGTTTTCAGTTGCAGGCTAATCTTCTAGGGGACAAAAGCGGCGTCTGGGACACACGGGAGGGGGGGGGTCGGGTCGGGGGTCGGGTCGGGTCGGTCCGCAAGGGGGAAGCTGACATGGAGCCTAAACTTTTTTATTTTTAGAGTTATCTGTATGAAATTTTCAGGGTAGTACATTCATAGTGCACATGTAAGAGTGAGCTCTTAAGTTTCATAAAGCTCTGCCCATGGGTTCTTAAGTTACCTTTTTTTTTTTTTTTCAGTATGGTTCACTTGTTTTTAAACATAGTGGGAAAATTTATTGTAAGCATTTCTGAATAAAATCCCAAAGCATGACAGATTTTTTTTTCTTTTTTTTTTTTAAGAAAAATATTTGCTCAACATTGAATTTTATGCTGTTAGTCATATCCTCATCCTTAAATTTACTTCTAGTATATATAAATTTTTAACTTGATTTTCTAAGAAAAGGAAGCTTGTGATGCGCTCACTTCGGGAACAGAATAAAAAAAGCTGCGTTCATATCCATTAAACTGTTTCCGAGATATTCTTTGGGATAAGTGCCAATGCGAGTGGAAAAATCTATTTTGAGAAAATGGCAGTTAAAAGTTGCTCACACTTTCACCATTGAGCCCGTTTCACGCAGCGAGATTCTGCTTGCGATTTTGCACTCGTGCGGCAAAAGAACTTGTGGACATTGTACGCATGCACGTGAGTCACTGTCCACGGCTTTTATTCATTTGCCTTCTCTCGAGCGAGCAACGTTGTGACTGAAAATCACAAAAATCGACAGTGGGATTGTGTTACGCTGAAATGGCCCTCCCGTGGAGTTGTTGGAAGTGTCCTTACATACTTTTCACACGCTCACCTCAGTAACGGAACTTCAGTGGTGTTTTAGTACGGATATTTCCGGTTAGCACTGTTCCAGCACTTGCGCGTGAGCACGTTGATGTTACGGTTCTATGCTGAATCAGTTCTGCTCTTGTCTTACTTGGCTTCAGCGACCAATGGCATAGATAGAAGGATCACAATCTGAGTAGCGACACAGTGAGCATCGGTATCTTGCCGCGTAGAGGCGGGCTGCCGATGCTGCTTTTGGCACAGCGTGCATGCGTCCGAATGCATACACTATCTCCTAAATCATTCCCCGTGTCTGTCGGGCCACGAAACATGCGGATAAGTATGCAAAACTACTAAAACAGAGGTCTGCAAATGATCATAAAGATGTCGAAAAGAGTCAAGTGGAGTTGACAAAGCGCAGGAGCCAGCAGATGATGCGAGGTGGTGTGGTAGCCATGGCAGCTGAAGGACCAACAAAGGTTGCGGCCAATAGTAGTTGTGCGCTCCCTTGACAGGCGCTTTCACCAATCGCTGCTTCGCAATCGCAAGGCGGGAGAACGCTGATCCCGGCAAAACTATGATCAGGGCACTATGTTGAACGGCGGCAAAAAGGAGGAAAAATGCTCAGCTTCAAAGCAAGACTTTGCAGCCGTCCGCCAAGTTGAAAGAGAGCGGAATCGCTCAAGTCCGGTTCGATTTTGCGTCTAGTGCGATTGGGAAGCCGCTGGGACCGCGTGGACTATTTTTGTAAACATATTTTCTCAGCGAATTAGGTGCTGATAATTACGAAGGATCTAGTTTATGGAATCTACAATCCAATGAAGTGGGTTTCAAAAAATTTACTTCTTTGCGATTTTTCGGTTTTTTTCAATTCTCACGTCCCCCCTTAAGAGGGTGGTTTCTTCCCTTTTCTGCACCTGCTTGGGTTGCGCTCTCGCCCCTGTAGCTTCGGTAAAAGCCGTCATATGCTTCGCCTCCGTGGCTCAGATTGTCTCAGAGTTTGCTCTTTGAGCCAAGTTACGGTGAAACGGAGTAGAGTTTGTATTGAACCATGGTTAAAAGCGCTAAAAGACGTACCACACGATAGAAGACAAACACGGGCGCTACTCACAACTGTATTGGAAAAGAAGATGGAAGTACATATATATATAATATATTCTGATACACCTATCGTCACCCAGGCTACACATGCGCGAGATACAAGAGCATAAACCCGTTTACATATATTTATCGTACAAACTTGTGTCTCAGCTTAGCTCTTTTAACCATGGTTCAATACAGTCAACACCAACTAGCCCAACAACAAGTTCTTTGGAGTAGAGTTTGTTGAGGAGATGTCCGCTAGACGGACGTGCCTCGATCTGTGTGGGCGGGTACTCATCGGGCGGGGCGTTCCTCCTCGCAGGCTTGTACAGGCAGCTCTGCGCCCATGAACATCCCCGGCAGTGGCGGCATGCAGTGCAATCGGCGGAGCCCAGCTCCTCCCCCGTCGCTGCCCCACAGCTTGTCTTCTGACCACGCCATGGACAAGGTGGGTCCCGTGGCGCAGTCCGTAGCTTTCCACTTTGGACTAGGCCATGCCGACAGCTTCCTCGAGTCGTGGTCTTAAAGGCCTACCTACAAAATCGCTTTCTGCCAGGCAGAAAATCGGTTCCCAGATTTTTTTCCCTCCAGTTTGTCTCACACTCTTCCCTCCTCCCTCTCCCCAGAGGAAGGGTCTTTCAGCTACTGCCCACAGAAAGGATCAGGGCCTTTATCTTTTTTTTTGATTAAGAGGAATTGAGGGAGAGTTTCTTTTGCAACAGACCCTGCCACGGTGGACGAGAGATTAACGGAGGCGGGTGTGTTGGCGACGCTGTGTGCTTAGCAGCAGAGTGCGCGATAGTCTCGCACGTCTGCTCGTGCCGATATCCTCTCTGTGCCTTGGCAGAGCCTTGATCCCGTGTCTGTGCGGGCCTTGCGATGTGTGGGGCTCTTGGTCAGTACATACCGTATTTATTCGAATATAAGTCGACCTTTTTTTTTCGGAAATGTTGTCAAAAATTAAGGGTCGACCTAT
>JAZHYW010066035.1:0-10267 GCA_037355805.1 Ixodes ricinus
ACGTTATGGTCTCGTTTGTTGGTGTCTCTGTTCCAACGTCTCGCACTAGTCGCATCACAGGCGTCTCGGCGTAATTTTCAAACAATCTCAAGCTTCTGTGCTGTTGGAGCCTTTCCTGCACCGATTCCCAACAATGAAGCCGACACTCTTTACAGAAGAAGCGCCGAGAACGCCTGTATTGACCCAACGCGGCAAACACGATGTGACGCTGCCTACTGCGTACGCTGGTGCAGATAGAGACGCCGTCAAATTGAACATAACGTCCAACGTATCCAGTCCTTCCGCAGGATGGTGCTGCGCCTAACAACAGCTCACTTAGGTCGTGCGACAAGTAAGTGATCGTAAATGAATATGACAATGTCTACAAATGTATAAAGTGCGAAAAATAAATTTCTAGCTAAAATAGTGCTTATTAACGTTTAGACAAAACTAAATTAAAAATCGTGATTTTGATTTTCCGTGCACCGAAATGTCCGTGCGCCGAAAAGCTCACCGAATGTCCGTGCACCGAAATGTCCGTGCACAGGAGTCCGGCACCGAAAAGACCGCACCAAACCGCCCTACACCGAAACGGTCTACACGAAATGCCGGATCCCGCGATTTCGATAGGCGCAGCCTGCGGTGGGCGCGGATCGAAACAATGTTGGCGGCTGAATTCTCGACTTTCTCTCCACTGCATTTAATGTTCCGTGGTGTGCGTATTTTCCCGAGGACATTAAGCAAAGCATTGTACTACATTTGAAAATGAAAGCAACAAAACAACAGCTGAGCACTATTTTTGTTGGGTACGCGCGCGACAGAACGACGTGCGACTGGAATGTTAGTAGTCGTTATTGTGTTTTAACGATAAGTTTTGACGGCGCCGCCCGATTAGCCGAGTGTCAAACGACAAAGCGCTTAGCTGTCGAAAATAACTCTAACAGAAGATAGCCGAAAGCGGTATCTTCTTTCAAGCTCACAAATAACGTGCTTACCGGATGTACAGGACACGGACATACACTATTTAGCAAGTGTTAACATTCTGAACAATATATTGTACGGACCGCACGACCACAGCGTTATCTGAAAATTATTTATTGTAGAACGATCTCAAACAACACAGTCACAGTCGACTACAGTCTACATCTTGACGATCGGACGGAATCCAACATGATTTGGCATTTTTGGGGCACGTTTTAGAGGGAGCTTGACTTATTTCACACCAAGGCAAAGGAACGGGCGCAGACTGACTCAACCCGAACAACTATTTTGCTTATGACTGCGAAGGACTCTACGCGGATTATCTCTGGGAGGGGGAGAACAGTTGCCATTGGATTCGACAAAATCGCGTCTGAATGCCGTTCGAACGCCTCTCCTCCCTCGTTTCAGTGAATGTCAAGCAGAAACGCTGAATGGCAGGCACCTACCAGCCCCATTTCGCACGGTGGAAGACCACACACAGAAAGGCGTGCAGCATGCACCAGAAAAAGTAAGTGTGATACTTTCAAGAGGGGCCAGAAAACGTCGAATGCCGAAACCGCCAAACATAGGTGAGAATCGCGCTGAGCGGGTTTCCACAGTCCAAAGAGAATGGCAGAAGAGTTCTAGCTGATGTGGGGCGCGGAGATTGCCCAGCCGCATCAGCATCAGCAACTATGGCGGCGGCCTAGGAGCGTTTTTTGGGAAGGTGTATAGTACGAGTAGTTTTTCACCTTAACTCATTCTTTCTTTTGATCGTCTCTTTTTAAATTTTCAGCGATAACCTTTTTTTTTCGTACTTCTTTTCATGTCTCTTTTTTATATTTTACTGTTGAGTGTGATTACAAAAAAGAAGATCACTGGACGCTTTAATTGTGCTTATGCTAGTTGAAAGAAAGTGTACGTTGTCCCTCGTCCCACTTGTGTCTTATTCGTTCGGTGTTCCTTGACCATAGCAATTGTAGATCGGAAGATGATTTCACTTTCTGCGAAGCCATGCTTCAAGCTGAGGGAATAGGTCCTATTGAACCGAGGATCCCAGAGCGGCTTCTGCGACGTACTTTGTTTTTGCTCGTGGATACTCGGATGCATTGCCGGCATAAAACACAGTGTACATTAGTCTGCACCGTCCTTAATCTCACAGCGGAGTTATTCTGCTCTTCGTGATGCTGGCGGCTGTGGGCACGACGTACGACCTGCTGAGTGCCTCCAAGGGGACTTGGAAAAGACCAACGTCCTCCCAGAGTGTCAACATTACCATGGCCTCCAACGAGGGACTTGTAGACGACGGAGAGCACAAACGTGAGTGCAATTGACGCGCCCCATAGTAGGCTTAGCGAACATGAAATAGACTATAAACTAGAATGTACCTGCGCTGCATGAACATAAATATCTAAAAATGCAACACAAGAAGACACCACATTATCCGATTTGGCTCTGATGGGACTGCGCCACGGCGACTTTCATAAATATCTCACTCGTTTTTTGTGTTTTCACTTTTTACATATACGATATCAGGCTCAAATGTGTCTTTTATGATCGAAGCATCCCTCTTATGATGCACATATCAAGTAAGATGGAGGTGTTTTAAAGCGAAGATACGTACATTGTTGAATTTGGGCGCTATATGCAGTTGCGTTCGCTGTTCGCGGGGAAACCCCAAGTGGTGTATGAGCATACACCAATTCATTTCCCCGCTAAATTTAGCAGTGAATTCGCGATAAACATTCGTTACCCCTAGCATTTTCTTGCCATCTTCCATTACCGAGTTCCGTTAGAGTTCTTGGTATTTATATTATAAACATCGAGCCTCTATACCATACTGAGTAACATGCGATTTTCACATTTTCTAAAACAATATTCACAAGCTAGTGCGCCAAGGCTCCATTGTTCCTTTCAGCGTTGATTTTCACCTAATGACTGCGGCTTTCTGGGAAGACACGATTGACTCTCTGGGCGTCTTGTTCTGCTTGTTATGCAGGAAGTCAACTCGGCCACGTCCTGGTCTCGTTCTCGCTGAGGGCGAACGGAAGCAAGCTCCTGAGCACGGGCGGGGCGCAGAAGGAGTCCATCCAGATTTTTCACGGCCTAAAATTCTTCAGCATGAGCTGGATCATTCTCGGGACACTCTTACTCATTTGCGTCCACCTGGCTCACCTATAGTAAGCTCAATGTGACACTAAAGTCTTCTATATTTGAAATTGAACTCAGCCTGCGCCTCCGATAGAACCGATCATTCTGCCTATCTACGAAGACAGAATAACATATAGGAGAACTGAACGGGTTAAATGTTATTTTATGTACTTTTGTGAGCCAGTCCGATGGACGAACTTTCAAGAAAGAATATTCTTCCACATCGAAAATGTTTATTTAGTGGGAAAAGTAAATTCCTGAAAATAGATTAAGATGTCTTCGCTCTAATGTATGGCACCCAAAAGTGTAATTGCAAACATATTTTTTACCGGCGATTATACATGAGGAAATATCTGAATGTTATGTGTCGCTTTTCTTCACTTCTCAGGGAACGCGAACGATCTCAAGATTGTGCCAACGGACATTCTCAGCCAAGGTTTGGCCAACGGCACGTTCACAGTGGATACTTTCTTTTTATCAGGTTGGTTGTCATGTAGTCGTACCCCTTTACACTTAAAAAAGAAGCCTCGAAAGGGATCAAATTTTATAGTAAATATGTTCCAATACGAAATACTGTATGGAATGATTAATCAACTGCCAGACTGCTCCATCTTTAATGTGTAAAAACACACGCGCCTTTTAGTACTGTAGAGATATACTTATTTTACAACCTAGAGTGTGAAGGATTCTCATGCATCGTTAATATTCTCGGTCGCGTGCATTCATTCATTATTTTTGTCATTCACAGCTTAAAGAAAAAAAACGTAACCTATAATGTTCTGCATTTTTTTGTCATTTGTTCTTTAGAGTTTGTACCGCGTAATGCTGCACTCTCATTGACTGTAAAACGATAATGAGAGTTTCGAGACACGGGAGGCCCTGCATTTCAGAGGTTGTCAGTATATGTATGTGCGTGCTAAGTTGGGAGAAACAGAAGTAGATCATTCTAAGATTTCAAAACCGCATAGCGGCTCAAGGAGAATATATTAATTATAGGTAGACAGTCTTCACCTAAACACCTACTTTTCAGGCACGTTAAAGAACTTCAGAACGAACTGCTCTAATGAATCGGCGCAACGGCGCAGCTGTTGAGGCAAGCGCATGCCCGAAATCGCGAACGGATTCGCCGATTGTTCAAAGGAGTTTGTTTTGGAGGCCTTTAACGTGACCATGAAACAGAGGTATTAGCGCCTGAATGACCGCCGTGGCATTGATTGTTACGAGCTGAAGTCGAGTGCTCAAGCAATTCTCGTGTCCGAATCCATGAGCCGCACTCGACTGTCGTCAGGCAGGTGGTTTCGACCGTACAATTAGGTCATCAAGCTTTGGGAAGGCAAGATTGAAGGAAATGGTCCCTTTTTATCCTCGCAATTTCACCGCGACCAAGAAGCGTCTGAATCAGTGGCGGTGCGTGCGAATATACTTGAGCGCAGGCTAGGACCAAGTACGCCTCTGTAAAGTCATAAACATTTCGATCCGATATGGTTTCATGAAACCTTTAAGCTTCTTGAAACAACACCAAACAACTTATTAAAATGATTAATTGCTTCTTTTTTTTTCCTTTTTTTGTTTTTTTGAGGGGGGGTTGACATGATGAATGCTAACTGAAATCCTCCATCTCCGTTCTGCAGTGGCGTTCTCGTCGTAGTACGTGACGTTGAAGGCCATGGTTTCTGGCGGGGGAAAAGTAAACTGGTTTACCTTCTACACGCATCGGTACTGGAGGTAAGTGTTTTGATACACTCTGAACTTCTTACGATGCTTAGAAGAGCGTCGATATATTGTGCAATGCAAAAATTGTTTTTGTTATGCGGAGTGGAAACAAAAATTAGTAAAATAATCATACGTTTTCTAACAAATTTTTTCCCAAATACGCCTTAGCGAGTTTAAAAGAGGAAAGTATGTACGTTTCTTTTATTGCTTTGATTTTAGGTGACAGCTGGTGGAAATTGACCTTCTTTTAGTGTTTTTGCCTACCCATCAAAATATCCGTGTGTGAAAGTGAGAAGGAAATATTAAATTGTGTCGCATACAAGAATAACCGCGTATTATTATGTTTGATTTTGTACCTTCATGAGCCAGGTTTAATCCAAAAATGAGGTTTACTCACTGTTAAAAATGATACAAAATAAATTGAAAGGATACTAAAAGGTACAGCAGAGTGGACAATGTTATTTCATGATAGACAAAGGTAGAGTATATATACAAGCTGATTTGAGGTGACATGGGTTAAATAAATTAACACCTACTAGAAAAGTGCTACACTGACGGTGGAAGTTAGATTCCACAGTGGTATTATAATGGGTACTGATATAAAAATATATATCTAATATATTTTTTATGATATCCAACAAATGCGAGCGATTAACCTCCTCTTTTATACTTACCTTTATAAAAAATAGGATCAATAGCATATTTTCTAAAAAAGACTTTTATGTCCATAAAACACCCGTTATGATGCAAGCCATGTTGAAAGAAGATGGAGGTGTCTGAACGGCACCGCCTCGCCACGGAGCAAGTGTCTCCAAGTTCGGTTCCCATTTTTGAGAAATGCCGTGAGATGGCGCAGCATGACAAGGGCTCGAGCAACCCTCCTAATCCGCGCACACGTTTGCAAGGCTACGCGGCGCACGACCACTCCTGCGTGCCGATCCCCAACCCCACAGTGCCCCGCCGAGACACACTCTCTCACCTTCCACCTTAGTGCAGACACCGTAAGCCGCGCTACCGCAATTTAATGTCTTGTCGAAAAATGAATTAGCGAATGTTTCAAGTTTAATCTTCCAGGCGCCCCCCCCCCCCCCTCGCTCCTTTATATATGACACTATAGACGGGGATATTTCACTATCCAACACTTGTTGTCTAAACTGAATGCCCTGATGGCCTTTCTTGTTTACCACGCCACGTTGCTTTACCATGTCACTCGTTACTCAGAAAAGCAACTAAGTACGTTACTCGTTACCGCGATTCAAAAGAGGCGCGAAGCGTCAGCTTAAAATTAACGCGTTATTTTTTCGTTACTTTAAGTATGCCGTTTTTATGAAGCAGTAGCCGCTTCCAATATTTGTCGCTTGCAATATTTCCTTGCTTCTAACGCGTTAATTCGGGGACAACTGGGACGATACTGACAAAGCTTGCGGATACCGTCTCGTGGTCTATCTATTACTGCCGCGAGCTGGGATGAGAACCAGTTTGGGAATACCTGTGTAGTACACATTTCTTTTCAGAAGTAATTGAATGTCGTTACTCGTTACTTAAAAAAAATGGGAAATGCGTGGATCGTTTGATGTCTCAAAAACTAAATAGGTATTTACTTCGTGATCCAAAAAGGCAACTCTGTGCAAGTATCGCGTCACGCACATGTCTGTCCCGGGAGAAATATTCCAAACATCATTTCAAAACGTGTTTACAGGAGCGTGAGGTACACATGACGTCCCCTTCTTCTCATCGCAGACATATGCGGTCGCGGGAAAGTAGGTGCTACATGAACCGTTCTCCTCTCCTTATAGCGCTCACGTTTGGGTCGCGGAACGAGGCACTCACTGGATGTGCCGCGGCATTTGCAACGCCTCACGGGAGCAAGGAGCGAACGAAAGACGAGATACCCTAAAGTGATTAGAACACAAAAATTCAACTGGTACACTATGCCTGAAATAGAATATACTGTCGCGGCCAATATGAACCGAAACGCCGCTTCGCGTTGCTCGTGGTGCTCTAATAGCCGCCTGTCACGTCTCTCGAGAAACTGTGATGTACGCTGACGCCAAGATAACTCTCCTCCGGCACTGGTTGCGCAACATTGCAATTCCGTGTCGTCTGCTAGTCAGGATCTTTAGATGATATCCTTTCGTTTAATCGAACCGTAAAACTTAGGCATGGCAAAGCATAACTCTATTGCGAACGTGCTCTAAACAATTTCTGGAGAGCTCCGACTTATGATCACTCAATGATCAGTCCACTGTTGAGTTGCTCAAACACGGGTGTCTCTCTGCATTCCCCAAGAAGATATTCGAAAATTTCGGAGAGGGACGATGGAAGTGCGTCAGACATTTGAGCATTAAAACTATTGGCAGACAGCAATAGTATGGAAAAGGTCGTTAGTGACTATGGGTCGCATAATTCATGCATACAGAGATCAATATATACCTGGGCATGCTCGAAATGAAAAGCGTCCTTGAGCTACCAGGGACTAGAGAACCGCTAGCTCGTCGAAGCTGTATTGGTGAGCTCCTTTCCAATTGGAGCGGGAGGTTCGAGAAATCCCAGCGATCCAGGCATTCCTCGGGACAGTGTGGACATAGGTGAACACTACCGTTTCATTGGCAGTCGATAAAGAAGTGCAGATTGGGGCGCCGAGAGCCGGAGAGGTGTTGTCTTGGCTTCAGCGTATATCACATTTTGCAGAAAAATGCGACAGGTGGCTCTGGTGGTGCGTGCGCCACTCAGAGTGGCATTTCAGCTCATATTGGCCGCGATAATACATAGGCTACTTAGTATGATACACAAGGTTTCGCCATGTTTAGAGCTTTAGAAAGTGCAATAATCAATTTACGAATTAACATTTTAGACAAAACCTTCAGACAGGGGAAAGGAAGGACAACACAACACCATGTCACGAACACAGCTGAAATTTATTGGACAGAAGATTGTGGTTTTATAGGTAGCAAGTGCCCCAAGAACCAAAAGGGGCACTTGTAACCTATAAAACCACGATCATCTGTCCAATAAATTTCAGCTGTGTTTGAGACTTCGTGTTGTTTTGTCCTTCCTTCCCCTCTGTGTCGGGATTTTGTCTAAAATGCCAAACGTACATCAGCTTGCTTGTGACCTAACTCTTTGTTCAATCTACGAATGCTGATAATTTTCATTTAGATACCAGGTGTCACCTGAAAGTTAGTCAGACACCGCCTGGTGCTAGTTAGAAAATGCAGAGCGGGAGCAAATTGGCTTACAAGGGCTAGGGGATGAATGATACTTTTGGTTTTTCGCTAGGTGGCGCAAGCTACCGCCCGTCATAAAAGGTGCAGCCATTAGCATCCATCCGTTCATCCATCCATCTAACCATGATTCCCGTAAGCCACGTGATCATGATGTGTAGGTGAACGCTCTCTTAATCTAGGCGCTCCTGTGCTCACCTAAGCTCGCCACTGTCTACTCTGCTCACTTGGCTACTCCAACGCTACCCTGTTAGAAATAGGGGTGTCGCGGGGTACACCCCTCGTCTGATATGTAACACCCTAAAACTACATTTCGACTTTCAGTCCACTGACGTCGAGCTGGCGATACCAATTTTTACGAGCGGCTTGATAGCTGTTGGATATAACGTACTTAATAGCTAATCTGCGTATCAAAGTCTACAAAATAAACAAAAAAACTGAGGTTTTGCAGCAGAACCGAATGAACTATGATTGTCTTACTGTAACCTTTACTCCGTACATTAGCTATCTTAATAAGTTGTATCGCTCGGCTATCAAGCCGCTCGTGAAAATTGGTATCGTCGGTTCGACGTCGATGGACTGAACGTCAAATTGTTTTTTGTGGTGTAACATATGGGACAAGGTGTGTATCCCCTACACTCCCTGTTTCTGAGAGTCTACTGCCGCTCTGGCTCTCTTGCCCTTTGATCTCCCACCCTGCATGCAGTGCGAGATCGTCGCAGGACGACGGCGAGTTCGTCTGTGACGATCTCATCGGTCGTCGCTGGAGCTGGTCGCCAGCGGGTCGAACTCCCAAAGACCAGCTTCCAGCACCTTTTGATAAAAATCACTCTCATCGCTACTGCGATTAGTGTGGAAGACTCAGAAGAAGCGAGTGTTGACATAGACGTCACCATGTTGAATCCTCGTGCTCTAATTGTGGTAGAAAAACGAGGAAGCTGAAGAGCGAGACGCCGAGAGAGCCAAGTCTGCGAGTGTGTGAAATGGGACGCCGAGTGTTGGGCGAATGAAGTCACCGACCCACTAAACATGATGGCCTTCCCGAATGTGGCGGATCCGAGTGTCCCAGCAAATAAATTGATTTATCTTACAAAACTATCGCGCCATATTAAAAAAAAATAGGTTATGAACACACAGAACTAGCAGTATAGTTATCTCATTTTATTTCTGCCATGCCCTAACCCCTTTAACAGTGGTGGTGACGTGCTGAACATATCCATGCGAAAACGACTCCGGAGGAGATAGAGAGCGATGTTTTGCTCTGGATAACGAGACGCGATCATTTATAGAAGACAAGCCCTGTGATCACATCTTGACCTATTCTGCAGTGAAGCACCGCAGACAGACGGTCGCGCCTTTTTTTTTGTGTGTGTGTTTGTCTCTGTCCCTACAAGGGGACAGCCTACTTGCGGTGCGCACACGAGACACAAGAAACCTTGCGAGTTCCCTGTGACGTGATGGGGCTATTTCTGGCGGAAGCCTATAAACGGTCGTCTCCGGTGGCTATATCTGCCTCTTTTGCGCGAGATATTGGGGTCGAGTCGCGTGAGTGAATTTAGTTATGTTCTTGTACATATTCGTTTGCGAATCGCAGAGGAAAATAGAAATAATTATATTTTTGGGAGGTGGTTATGTAAGGTTCGAGAAGTCTTTGGGGATTCCGAGGGAAAGCCTATAGAAAATCCGCAAGCGAGCAGCTCGCGTGGAAATCTTTTCCATTTTTGGTTTCGATATGAAAGATTATTTTACCCACGACCGTCTTTATACTTACGACCTCGTCACCCGGAGCGCGCCTGCTGGGAGCGCTGTCTTCTGATACGGCCGATATATTTTCGCGCCGTCTCACCAGGTGGTGATATTACTCAGCTGTTGAGGGCGCGCTAAATATACAGGGTGTCACAAAAAAAATACAGCGTTTTTTTCCGCAAAAATAAACGAGATATCGCCGTTCATTCTCTGCCCAAAGGTAGCGCTAGAGGTCACAACCAGATGCGAAAGTTTCAGACTGATTCGATACTTTATTCAAAAGTTATAAGTAATTTTCTGAAAATTTCAATGGGAAAATGGAGCTCATTTTTGCCCGTTTTCGGTTTGTGGCGCCATAGAGCCCCATGTATTCGAAAACTCCGTCGACCGCTATTTTCCCATTGAAATTTTCAGAAAACCACTTCTAACTTTTGAATAAGGTATCGGATCGGGCTGAAACTTTGGCATCTGGTTGTGACCTCTAGCTCTACCTT
>JAZHYW010066036.1:0-32238 GCA_037355805.1 Ixodes ricinus
GGCGCAGTTAACGTTGTCTGCTTTAAGTCTGCTAGTCAAAGCGATGGCTGCTTTACCTTTCCTGCGTCCGTCGGAGACTCACCGCTTTTTCACCGGCGAGAACGCGGTAAAATATGGCGATACCTCAGTCCTAAATATGGCGATAACTCAATCCACGGGATCTAAGCATCCTAGAAATCTCTAAATTATGACGGTACGTGGCCAATTTTTATTTAAAAAAGCAAAGATCGCAACACGCCGTGGTCATCTCCGGCGATCGGTGGAGCGTATTTCGAAACCAGGACCACTGCCAGTGAGTGAATAGCAAGCTTACGATCCTCGCGCCTACGACCGCTGCAACCGCGAAGGCGATATATCAAATGCGCGCGGCTCGTTTGCCGTACAGCCAAGACAGCGATTCTACCCACCGAGAGCACGTTCGAAAGCTGACGACGGACACATCACACCCGAGAAAAAAACACACACACAAAAATAACACACACACTGCATTGTTTTTGAGGTTTATAGTATGTTCCCTCTCCGCGGAAAAAATGAACATTTTTCGATAACTCTCTTTTGTTTTCATCATCTACAGAAGCATACACATTTTGGTGATAACAGAGTTTGCAATCTCAATCAAATGTCGCGTTTTCATTGGTCACATGTCGTCCTGGCTGCCGGAACAATGCTCCTCCCATCGCCGAAGATGACCTCGGTGTGTTCGATCTTTGAATGCGTCTTTAATAGGGAAATCGGCCACGCATCGTTATGATTTAGGTCTTGGATTCTCAGAGCCCGTACAGTGAGCCATCGACATATTTAGGCGATCACAGAAACCTCCTCATAGCAGCTTTAAGTTTGGGGAGCACATACACTACGTGACTTCGATAAACAGCGATGTTTGAAGGCTGAATTTGTATCGTGCTCGTTTGTGCTCGTTTGTACGTTTGCTCCCTTGCTGATACGGGCTCGCTCGTTTGTAAGTTTGCTCCCTTGCTGATACGGGCAAAAAAGAAATAGGTCAGAAAGCGGCAGTGCAAATATCAATACCTGATGAGTGCTCTCGAAAACACGATAAGAACACGTCAAGGTCGGGCTCTTCTCGATGCAAAACAGCATCCATCTGGAGTGCCAAACACCTTGTGTTTTATCTAAGATCGTCAATATCTTGGCTGATCGGTGAATATGTCCTTGTACATGCTTGGCTCCCTGAATGACGCGATTTGGTTCAGTTTTATTTTCTGAAACTTCTACATTCAACTATTTTTTTGCGTCTTTATTTGTGGGAATGCTGCCCGAAGATCAATATCACTGTAAGCGATTGCGAACGTTCTAAAAACATGCCCAGCTGCAACAAATGGTGGGGTGCCCTGCGCCAGAAAAAAAAACACAGTAAAACAGTAGAAACAGTAAAATTATAAGATGAAGCGTAGCTATGTGTTTACCATTGGGGACAACGTACATGCTGTCATCTGGCTAGATTAAAACGTAAAACTGTTATTGAGACGGTATAAGGAATTCGACCTTACGGCACGTATGGTCTGGGTTTTGGGCAGATACCTAGATGCACCCTTCTAGGCATCTTATTTGCAGTTCTGCGTAAACTGCACTTTTTTTAAAGTATTATTATCGAATTATTTGTAGTACTCGAGACTGAAGTGCTGCACAAAATTCTTGTTTTCGGCTGTTGTTTCGATAGTCTAGGCTGATTTGTTTGTAAAGGTATTTCTCCAGGTAGGTAAACATTGGGACCCAAGCACGTTAGAATTACTATTCCTGACACCTTTATCTGCCAACCCAACCTAGAGATAAGTCAAGGGTTTTCTGAGAGCTATTAGAACAATCCATTTGACTTTGACCTCCTCTATAAAACACAATTGACCAAGACTCGCTCGGCAGTCGTTTAAATTTTTTTATTTGAATCTTTTCTCTTTGTTTTCGTTAGAAGAAGACAGGCAAAATATTTTTACTGAATTTCCGAACTCTCTGACAGCCATCGAACTTTTCACCTTACAACCTGTATTTTGTTCATGTATTTTATAGAATAATTTATATAACCATTTCGGGATGATAATATTTACGTTATTATGAATATTTTCGTTCTATATTCCAGCGCGCTTCCCCTGGGGAAGTTGTGCAACGCTGGTAGTTCTTTTTTTAAATAAATTACTTGAACTGGTGGATTTTACTGCGCTTTTGAGAATAAACACCGAAGAAGCAGCTTTGTATGTTTTGAAAGGAATAAGAAGGGCTGCTTCATGTTCCATTCTTAAAACATGTATGCATATTATCAACAGATATTAACTTTGCAAAAACACTTGCACGCTCGAGATTTGCAGGTTAGGGTGATGGCAATGTTTCGCCGGTACTTTAGGGCAGACTTGTACGTAGTTCAACTAATCTACTCAAGTTACTGTAGTTTA
This sequence comes from Ixodes ricinus, assembly GCA_037355805.1. NCBI lineage: Eukaryota > Metazoa > Arthropoda > Arachnida > Ixodida > Ixodidae > Ixodes > Ixodes ricinus. The sequence continues at coordinate 2,403 of JAZHYW010066036.1, forward strand.
ACTACTTTTCAGAGTAGTTTGGTAACTTTCAATTACATTTTTATTTCGGTAATTAGTACTGGACTTTAATTACTTTTTTGAGTAACTTCTACTCAAGTTACAAACTACTTTCGAATTTTAGTGGCTGTTTTGCCTATCAACGAACATTCCTGCACAAAAGAGATAAGATGTTGGAAGATCAGCTGATATTTGCAAATGGGGGGGGGGGAGCATGTGGCGTAGGAAATAAGGGGGGGGGGACGAAAATGGGTTAAAGAATCGGAAATCTCAAAACACTTTCCCGAGCCCCCATCTCTGAAACAACACTGCTACGAAGCGCGGGGAGCGAACAGGCACGACGCAAGAGAGGCCGAGTAACTGCGGGATTAGCGCCGAAGGCTGGCGTTTCTTTGTGTCCCGAAGCTCAAGGAGACTTGACCCATTCGAAGAAAGGGCTGGTTCCCGCTTCTCCCCAACGTAGAAACTCTCACCCAGCTACAGGAGGTGCACACACTGCATCCTCACTCAAAGGAGGCAACAAAATGCAGCACCTGCTCTGAAGCTCATCTGGTGCTCCCGTAGTTTGTGCTGTACTCGAAGAATTCGTGCTAAAGGGCAACGCAAAGGGGACCTTTTTGCGTTGCCTTTCCTCCCAAAATATAAGATATGCAGATTTTCAAAGATTTGAAGATGGTTCGAGAAACCTTTAGTAATTCCCGAAACGTTTTTCCATAAAAAATAATTAACAGGCAATGCTGGGAAGTACTCTAAGTACACGGTACTTAAAGTACTACTGTTTTGAAAACTTGTACTTTCCTTGAAGTAATTTCTCTGGGCATGTACTTGTACTTTCCGAGGAAAGTCAAACTCCCGACTTCAATGTACATTCCCCAAATTTGAAAACAAAAAAATGGCGTATCGCCGTGTGAAAACGCGCTCTTTCGAGACGTCATCTCGTCATTTCTCTGAGTAAAGTAATGACGGCTATAAGATCGACACAAATGAGTGACTTATAAGTTGATTGTGTCAAATAGCTCGTTAGTGAAAGTAAGACAACTACTCTGTGGCGACTTAACTTTATACAATATTTGCTGCCATTTCCGTAAAAAAATGATGCACCTCCGATTGCCTCTGGAGCAATTCGTGTTAAAACAAACACTGGAATGGGAATGAAAGGGCATCATGAAAGATTCTGTTAATAGTACTGGTACTTTACCTTGAAATATATTGTATTTATAGTACGTTACTTCAGGTACGGTGCACCCGGTGTACTTACTACTTTTCTTGAAGTACATAACCTTTAATTTACTTTGTACTTCACTTCAAGTAATTTTAAATGTACTTTACGGAACACCGTAAAGAAGCAAACACTGTACTTTACGTAACACCGTAAACAAGCTAACACTGTCTAAAAATTAAGCTCAGGCAGTGCTGAACCTCAAAGTAGAAATGACACATTTGCAGTATATCATTGACCAAACAAACAAGAAAGTACAAAACAATTAGGCCCGCAGAAGCAGAACCAGCTATTAAAGCATTTCCTTGAAAGAATAATCCGATCCTTATTAGGCTAGCACAATTTCGCTAACGGACCAAAACCTATGTACTTTAATTTTTTCCATAAAAAATATAAAATTAACTTTAAAGTAATTTCCAAAGTAATTCGCTACTTTTTTTGTGGTAATTAGTAATTTTCTCAATTATATTCCATTTGGGTAATTTCTACTCTACTCAAATTACTTTTGAGGCCAGTACTCAGTAACTTAACTTAATTACTCTTTTTGAGTAACTTGTACATGTCTGATTTAGGGTCGCTAAACGCTTCAAAGAGAAAGCTGGGGCCTAAGTTCGTAGAACGTCCTGATTGACTCTCGCGACAATGGCGTCACGCGGGACGAGATGTCAATCATCCAAACTCTCTCGGGGCTCGAATTCCAACGAGATTGTGAAACATGAAGCCGTAGCGAGCTTTATCGGAGCCTCGCGCGAGCAACACTGTGAGGGCCAGCCGATTGCACGACTCCACTGATGACATCGCGCCCACGTGCCCCTACATCTCTACGCCGCGTTAAATCCAATGTCATGTCCAGATTATCTTCTAGGCGCACTGTGGACATTCAACACTTTCTCGTTGCAAGATCGTCAGTTTGTGGAAGATATTGGTGATGACAAAGTGACGTTTCACAACTTTGGGAATCAGTTATTTGAGGCCAAAATCTTCGCTTCGGAATCAAGGCGAAGATTGAAATTTCTGATATTGTGGAGCCGTTCGCGGTGTAAGCGGCTTTACAGCTCACCTTACGCTATTGTCCACATCGCTTCTGGGTTCACCCAGAAGTAATGTGGGTAGTGACATCGGTAGTGTTTGAGAGATAAGTAGGCGACGGGAGATACTGAGAAAAATTGGAGAAAGACGAATAAAAAGGGGGTACGACCGACACACACACACACTCGAAAAATAGGGGTCAGGAAGTGTCGCCGAAAATGTTCGGGAGTGAGAAGGGGGAGGGGGTAGTGGAGGACGGGGATATTCATTCCCACTTTTTTTTTTCTTATACTTTTATAGGAGGCTATGATCTGGGGCTGAGGCGATAGCCCTAACCCCCTTACTCCTTTATGCCCCCATTGCTCCCTCCTTCGACGCAACTAAGGAGGGAGGGGGGGGGGGTCCTAATCGCCTCCTTCCCTGTCCCCTCGTTTCAGCGCCCCTGCTTAGAGGCGTTCCAACAGAGTTATGATAAGGAACAGAACAGCGTGCAATTTTCGAAAGTATGGTTCTAGAGGTTCTGGAATTGACCAATCTCATTAAGCGTTCGGGGCACGCGTGACTCCGCCATAACTTTAGTTCACAGGAGGCAGACGGCAGTGCATGCGGGGCTTGTACCGTCTTATGTTGCTACACGCGCAGAACTCCAGCGAGGTTGACGCACGCGCAAGGACACTAAAGTTCCCTCGGTGCATTGCGGCAGTGGTGGCTCAGTCAAACTGGCTGCTGCAGATCGGTCTATTTAAACGGTTTGCGTTCAATGAACTCACGAGTGTCCATTGCACACTTTCAATTAGGATGAGCGTGCAAGGGCTCTTAGTTTGCAGGCGCGTTCAGTGACTTTTTTTTAAATTCTTACCCTATGACGTCAGGGTTAGGGCTACCAGTTGTAAACGACAAATTCGATGGCGAATGTTCAAATCCATTGTGACAAGTGTTATTCGTATACAATTGAAGCTTGGAGCCATCGCGTTCTTAAAACATCACCATCAATATTGACAACCTGACATTACTTTTATTTCCATCGATAAAAGCAGAATTAACCCCAGTTTCGCTAACATTGGCAAGCCGACCACACCGACACTTTCGTAACTTACCTGACCAATCGTCACTGACTAGCAAACAAAACTGCAAAACTGATTTTAAATCCCTCCGATGGGAGAACAACTAAAGCCCTCTATCGTAGGAAAAAGGCGCCATTCATTGTTGTGGAAATGCTCGAGACAAGTGCGGCGCGCCACTTCCGGGAAGAAAATGGCGTCTGAAATTTAGCTCATTGCTGGGCTGTGCCCCCGTGATCTTCCTAAGGGCTGCACGTTGCACGTGCCTCTTACATCGACTAAATTTGCCCTACTTTTAAAACATCAAGGGGATTTAGGGATAACTTCCCGGAGGCGACGCCCGCCCGAAAGCGGACAACGCTACTCAGCTTGGTTCTGACCTAGACACGTCGGGCCATACTATCAGAGAAGGAAAAAGCTTCTACCGCCTCATCTAATAGCGTTCACCTAAGAGGAGGAGCACCTCTACAGAAGACTGCAGACAGAAACCCTTAAGACTCCATTGAAACGCCATAAATGGTACCCGCACCCTTCGCTGAAATGCTCCTTCTTTGTGTGGGGTCGGGCAGACCTGTAGCACCTAATCTGCGAATGCAAGAAGATTCAAAGATTGGACCCGATTCGCAATCCGACGAGGGAAAGCAGTACGCGGCACTCCCACTAATCTCAATGACAATTACTGGATCGCGTTTGCCCGCTCTGCGAATGCGGTCACTGGCGGCCATCTTTAGGTAGAGTCAACGTTACTAGAACTCTCAGTTGGGAAACTCACCGTTGAAACCTGGGCCGCTGGCGTCCACCGAGACCGAACTAAATGCGACAACAGCGCCAGTCTGTATCATTCGTCTTAACTGTGGTCGCCTTGAGCTTTCAGAAAGCATGTTCTTGCGTAAAAACTAACGAAAAAAACTCTTCTTGTAGTAACTTTTATTGGAGTTTAGTACAAAATGGGAGGCGCGTGTTGTTTTCTAAAATCTTTAGTTCGCAAGGTTTTGCAGTATAATTAATATTGTTTTTATACAACCCTGCCTCAGCGGGGATTTCCAGGTAGCGCGTCCTGAGTTAGGCGCATATTAACCACGGTAGTAAACCGCGGTGCCGCGGCGCGTCCGCTTGGGAGTCGGGGCGGTATCTCGAAGCCCCTTCCACAGTATCTGTTCTGGCCCCAAAATGGCCGATTACAACGAAAATGGAAGTCACGTGCAGTTCCTGAACTGGCCGCTGCGGGACAAGTGGCGTCGTTGGGATCGCCATTAGCTCGGTTCTCGTGGACGGATCGGTGCCACTTTTTCAGAGCAGTCTCTATGGCAGTTTCCCAACTGAGTGGTTCTAGTAACATTGGGTAGAGTTATATTACCTCTAGCCAAGGTACAGCTCTTGCAGCCACTGTCATCCATCCATGGCAGACAGCGTTTTGGCAGGTGTGGTGGCAGGCTGCCGTCAAAATAGCGTGGGTGATATTCCGTGCTTGATTGAAATTATTTGACGAAACATGTTTTTGCAACCCGGCGTGAACGGTAGCCCGATCTTTGAGGACCCGGTGAAAGTTTCACAAAATCGCAGCACCGCGGGAAAAGCAGCAGAGCACACATCGAAAGTCGCATCGAAAGAAGCATCGAAAGCAGACGCCGCTACGGAGTCTGCTTTCGGTGCGAGCTGCGCTGCTTTTCCCCGGTGCTGCGCTTTCGTAGGACCGTTCACGCCGGGTTTCGAGAACCTGCTTCATCGAACAACTTCAATCAAGCACGAAATATCGCCCACGGTACAGTGTACTAGATCTACGGCTTTTTTATGGTAGCCTGCCGCCATTGCGCTGTCCGCCATATTACAATGATGGCTAGAGATGATATAACTCGACCTAAAGATGGCCGCCAGTGACCGCATTCCGGTCCATAGGCGGAGCTGGCCAAACCCGATCCAGCAAATAGACATAGAGATCAGTGGGCACTCCGCTGTGATGACGATGGCAGTCAAACTTTGCTGATTGGGAGAGCCACAGCGCTAACGGCCGCGATTGGAACCCTGGAATAGATAGGGTAACCAACCAAGTCTGCTCTCTCGACCAAGATCCGTTTCTTTCTCCGTCCGTTCCCCCTCGTCCACCACTTTTCATGCAATGAAGCCGTTTTGAATCGCATCAAAATTGATCATATTCAACAGGCCTAGAGAAATGAAATGAAGGGCAGGGACATTTTTCAGCAAATGCTGCTTCATCGGCGGAAGTAAGAGCGACATCAAACTGTTAACTTCAGCGGTGTTGATTTTAGAATGCAGGTACACCAAGCCTCCGCCGTGCTTTTTAGAGGCCACCAAACATGTTTTTCGTAGCTGATAAATCTCTGTTGGGATGTCACACGTGTGAACCACGGTCGTATCCGCGCGCTCTTTCGTGCCCCTCTTGTTCGGCGCCTAAGGAGTACTAGGGATTTTTCGCCACGTCAATAAAAAACTTAACGAAGGTAAACAAATCTACGGGTTTGTGAGGAAAGAAAAATTTCGCGGCAATCTTTCGGCTTTTCCTCCCACTGTGTCATAGCACAAAGAACCTTTGTGTTTAATGAGTTTAGCGACCCTGCCAGCTCCCAGAGCATGCTTAAGTTTCAGAAAAATATGTCATAACTGACTGGTCAAGGAAACAAGCTAACAGTAGCCCCTAGTATGTTTCTCTAGAGCCCCTTTATATGTAAAAGTAGCGACATCCTTTGAAGAATGCCGCCTGCTATCTTGGAGCGATCCAGACGGCGCTACCGTCCATGCGCGAGTGCGAAAGTGCGAAAAATATACAGGGTGAAACAAGGAGACGGCAGGCTCTTTAAATCGACCTGTAAATTCGGTTTCTTAACGTATCGCGCTACGACTTTGTGCAGCGTTGCCCACAGATGGTGCATTTTTTTGTAAAATTTGCAAAGAGCGAACTTACCTGAGGAAAAGGTAAAGAAAGAAAAAGGCTTAGCAACTATGGAAACGCAGCGACGCCACCGGTCTGCAAACAACACGGCGCCGTTTCGCTCGGGAGACAAGAGATGGTGCAAGCGGTCGCGACGCCAACTGCCGCCAACGAACGAGCAGACGACGCCGAGAGCCGGCGTGTTTAGCAGACAAGGAACTGCAGTTCCTTGTTGTTACCGCGCCTGTTTTTGTTTCTGCGACTGTCGCCGCCTGAGGAACGCGAGCCGCTTTTGAGTCGAAAGGATCGTCTGCTAAAGTGCCGGCTCTCGGTGTCGTATGCTCGTTCGTTGGCGGCGTTCGTTGCGCCATATCTTGTCTCCCGTGCGAAACGGCACCGTGTTGTTTGAAGACCGGTGGCGTCGCTGCGTTTTCATAGGAGCTAAGCCTTTTTCTTTCTTTACTTTTTCCTCAGGTAAGTTTGCTCTTTGGAAATTTTACAAAAAAAATGCACCATCTGGGGGCAACGCTGCACAAAATCGTAGAGCGATAGGTTAAGAAATCGAATTTTGCGGTCGATTTAAAGAGCCTGCCGTCTCCTTGTTTCACCCTGTAGATAAAAAGTGTGCGCGTCAGAGGAGGAGGGTGATGATGTCGCTACCATCCTTATTCGGGGGCTCTATGTCTCCTCGTCGAATAAGTACGTCTCTGCACAAGAATTTTGTAGTCATTTCCAAAAGATTGAAGGTGACTATCACTTTAACTGAAAAAGCGCTTCAACAGTACGTGGAAACGAGAAAAAGGGACAGGACCAAGCGCTACTTACAACTGAACGTTTATTGAAAACGTACTCACTATAGTAATACACGCAATGAGGTCTCGACAAAAAAAAGCAAGCTCTTTTTCAGTTAAGTGCAACGACGATGCACTTACGCAGCTATACTCGCCCTTCACTTTTGTGCAGTTAGTTTTTTATTTTTAATTTTTTTACAATTTTCGCATCTGCAACATTAGGCGCACAGGGGCACCTATCATAATGAATGGAAAGAGTGCAACACAGGGGAGCTTCTGACAGATAAATCATGCTTACGTGCCCTCTCATTTGTACACCTTCCCTTTTGCCGAACGTACGCCCTACCGCAAGTGATGGGTATTTCGTAGGCACCTTACCATTATACAAACTTGTATTCATGTATTTTAGGCGTGTTTTTTCAGTTAAACATGTACCAACTAGTCCACTTAGCCATTTCACTATCACTTCTTCCGCTTTCCGCTGTTTTTATCATCTTGGTCACCATAAAAGGTTCAAGCTAACGACCTTTGGTAGTACTTTCCGGATGTCTTCAGTTTTGACTATAATGCAACGGTTCAGAAGCATAGATAAACAGCGGAGAGGCACCCAAGTGCAGGTTTGTTGCCTGGGATCAAACGCACAATAGATAGTTTATACTACTTAAGCGCCGAATGGTTCTCGATGATTAGAAACTGTAGGCACCTGGGCCTGAAAAGCTTAAAACAAAATACGGCAATCCTGAAAATACCTAAAAACGAATAAAAACTTTTCGATTGAACGGCATCAGTACATCTCTACCACTGAAATAGCTTCACAAAATTAAATGTTCAGCGTGGTGCTCTCAAGCGGTCAAGTTTATTGGGCGGCTTAATATTCCTTGTGTGTATAAATGATTTAGAAATGGTTTCTTGTCCCGAAGGAATCATTGCGGCTCATAATTCTAACGTATAATTATACTCTGATGTTCAGTTAAGGAAAACAGGTCAAGTTCATCCCGCAAGCACATCTACGCTTTCCACTTTAGCAGAAAAAACAAGGGAGGATAGGCAAAAAGCACTCGCCTCCTTTCCAGTGTTCACTCTGGTGAAGTGGAAAGAGTGGAGGGTTTTGCGAGGTGAGCTTGTTCTGCTTTTCTTAATTTTAAGCAGTAGAAAAGGACGCAGCAAGACGAGGTTTTGAGGGTGCAGCAAACTGCTCTTTCTAGAAGATGTCAGAATAGCATTAAAGTAAAAAATGTCAAATAGACATAAACAAAAGATAATAAAAATTTTGCTTGAAGCAGTTAGTAAACAAGAAGATATTGCATAAAGCCTGAAAACTCAAGGCTGGAAAAAGAGTGCAAGAAACCATTTTCGGGAGTATGACTCACAGACAAAGAACTGTCTTGTAGTATACCCTCCTTTCCCGCTGTATCAATGTTCATTCAATTGGTTCCATAATTTTTGCGAGGGGCGTTCAAATGTAAATTATAATTTGATAGGTACAAAATAATAGATTTAGTCGATTTCTATAACATCACTTTATAGCGCAGTAACCTCCATTACAGTGTGTTGACGACATTAGAGCAATGGCTTCTTGATTGTTTTTTTCTTTTGTGCAGATGCATTTTTTTTGCACAGATTGATTAACAATGCTGGTGATGTGTTCCCCTCCTAAATCGTAAAAACGCGTCTAAAGCTTTAATCGGTTGAATATTCGAGGGGGGAAGGAGGTCTATATTGTGCAGAAGAGAACGGGAGAGAATGGTTCACTTTGATTTCTCCACTGTCTTCATCGTACATGATCCATTTGGAGGCTGAGTATTGTCATTTAAGAAAGCACACATAATTTTTGGCTGACGCAAATGTGGTTCGTTCTCAGTGCGCTGTCGCCTTTCTCGCAGGCCTATCTTTAAGGGAAAAAAACAACACCTATGCTGGCTTTAATAGTGAAAAGGGGGGGGGCTATTCGAAAATGAGCAGTAGCATCAGGGACGGATCGTAAATTTGAGACCACACGATCACGTGACATCACGGAATCACGTAATGAGGTGACGTCACTTGACCTGGTCATATAATAATGTGATTACGTCATGATAACCACTTGGCCTCATGACGTGACCATGGGAAGCGTGTGGGCGCATTTTCTTTCCACACGAGTTCGACTTGAGCCTGTGCATTTTGTGGGAGAAGTGACCGTTGCTAGTGAAGTTCTTTAAGAAATGTTTTGATTCTAGCTGCCATATTCCTAGTTTTTCCCTTGTGCAAAATTTACGGGGTTTTAGTGCTGGTTTGGCAACATAACATTTTTTCTTAAAATACTAAAACACCTGTGGATTTGAAAAATAAAGAACACGCTACCTAGGTTTCTCCTAACTCTCGTTCACTGTGGCTTCTTGGTATCTCCATGGATCACGTAAATCTTTTATGCCAGAATAATCGAAAAAACCTCCACTGAGCATGGTCATAATGGTTACCGCCAATACAGGTCAAAAAAGATAAAAACCTTAAGCGATACAGAAACAAAATGAGAAGAGAAGACGTATGAGACTCAGCTGCTTGCTTGAATTGAAAGTTTACCGTCATGTTTAGTATACATCATCTCGCTTTTGCACGTTAAACATTTTTTCTTGAACATTTGTTCCTTCTTTCCAGTGTGGGACAGCACAGGAAAAGTGGAAAGTGGCATCCTGACAGGGAGTCTGACTTTCCTGGGATACCACACCGAGTGCCTGAGTGCGCTCCCAGAGAGCCGCTCACCTGCACGTAATCTGTCCCGTCCAGATCAATTTTCCAGCCGCTACTGTCTGTCGACGGTCAGCCTGGAGAAAGCACAAAAGACACCACCCAAGGTCAGTCGTGACTGCACACTTCTTGGGTCGTTTCTGACCATTCAATTGAGACTAAAGCGACTAAATAAGCAACGCTTCAAAGTAACGACACTGCAGCCATCTTGGTGCTTAATATCATGGTTACCAGTTATCTAAAACTTCATCTGAAACCGCAGAGAACCAGGTTTTGTCCCCTCGAAACTCAACAGTTCGCGACAGGGCAAAACAATATCCCCTGAGCTTTCTAACACCGTACCTGAAGCTGAGGAAGCCGCATTTTTGAATTGCGACAATTGACAGTTGCGGCTGCTCTGCACTAACCACCAAGATGGCGGCGCTAACTAGCAGATCGGGGAACAGAAGGGCAGGCAAAAAAAAAAAAGGCGAAAAAGGAAGTGAAGACGTTCTCTGCCGAAGTACCAGACAACGCCAAATGGAAGTGCGCCTTGATCTTGTCCTTCCCGATTTTAGGACTGAGCAGAGATACTCAAAAAGGTTTTCCGTAATACAAATACTGAGATACATGTATTTAAGGACAAAATACAGACACTGAGACCTTTGTTTTTGACGTAACGGGATATCCCTGAGATACTCCTGAAGAAACGGGGAATACGTATCCTGAATACCGATAGAGACACATACGCAAAAAAATTCAAATCGCAGTGGTCGTCTTTTAGTGACTGTTCGCAATATCTCGTGCTCTTGTTCTAGGATTTCCTCCTGGTCAAGCTATAAAGTTTAAGACCCCTCGCTCTAAAAAGGTGGTTTTTGGTTTATCGTAAAAACATATCAGTATTTTCAACAACGTATTGAACGAGATACATAAGCTTGGCGGAGCATCTCAATACTGGTGAGACACTTTAAATGCATTTCACTAATAAGATACAAATGCAATTTTTAAATGTGTCTCGATGCGGAAATAGAGATACCCGAACGTATCTCTCATCACGATACATGTGCGTCGCCATACTGCCCAGCCCCGCCCATTCGAGGCCAAAATTTCCGCGTGGTCCCTGAGTCTGAGTGAGGAAGCGGCAGAAGGGAAAGGGGGGGGGGATATTCTGGTGTCATAAAACTGGCTCACGGGCAACGGGTTGCCGACCCCCGCTCTAGTATCTTGTTTGCCCTTCGGTAGCCTCATCATGAGTAATCCACGAACGCGGCTTCTTGTCTCAATTTATTCTGGAGACCTTTTGGTGGTGGAATTTCAGAGCCAGATCCGACTGCAACACGCTTTTTTCAAAAGTTCATTGAGCAACATTGACGGTCGCCATTGCTTGGGCACGAAGCGAGTCATTGGGTCCGAGTCCTCGCCGAGCGCTCCCGCAGTACTCGTTTTTGATACGAGCCGAGCGGAGTTCACGCCGAACGATGACGCAACCCTCGTGCCTAATACACGCTTAGAGTGCGTGCCGGAACCGTAGCAGACTCGGATAATTGCCACAGGGGCCATTATATATAGTCACTCACAAGTTAAGAGTAAAGTGGAAGCTCCTCCTACCCTTTTCCACTTTAGTGCAGCAAATGCTGGAGAGAAGGTGACCTCCTCTTTGGCGTTTGCTCTGCTAAAGTGGAAAAGGTGTGGGAGGAGCTTCCCCTGAGCTCTTAACCTGTCACCGACCATACGTTCTGCACGTTTCAAAAGGGTCTATTCCGTCTAATTTCTTTGAAGTGTGTCTGTAACTTGGAGATGCAATGAACATTAAAAAAAAGTAATGTATCGAGCACTCTCACTGACAGTCTTTATTAAACATGCATATATACAAAATAAGCAGTAGTATATCACTGGTACACATTACTTTTTAACGTAGTCAACGTGCTTCTCCAAACATTTGTTCAAGCGGTGCACCAAGGCATAGATACAGGCACGGAAAAAGTCTGCGTCAGGACCCCGAAACCACGGCATGACGGCTTTCTGAACTTCCATATCGCTTGTGAAACGCCAGCCACCCAGAAGAGGTGGCAGTAATAAAATGAAACATGGAATTACAATAAATGAATTAATTTTGGCAGTAATGAATTATTCAATGTATTAGCTTTTCGCGTAGGTAATTCAGTAATATAACAAATTGCTTTGGGGCAGTCATTTTATTTAAATTACTTAATTACTTTTTAGCTTTTGGCATATTTTGTGCAAAGATGAAGGGCAATTTTTCTTTAAAATAATACTGCTCCCAAAAGCTTGTAGGGGCAAAATAAAAACAAAAAAAACAAGCATCAGATATTTTATTGTGTTGGAAAGGAACCCATTTAAGAGGGCAATAAATTTAAACGGTTTTATGCCTACAGTAGTCAGAGCGCTGACACTCACACAGACAATAAATTCTCCAGAGAAAAAAAACACAAAAAAACCCAGCTAATTGATAAAAGAGGGAAGGCTGCTTAGACCGAATTTTTGTTACGAACGAACACAGCATTCGCTTCACCGGTTAGAATGTACCGTTCAAGAGATGATTAGGTATAAGCGCAGGATGAGAGTTCACAGGAGTTTCCAATATAAATTGTAATTTGAAAGTAATGTCATTACTTTTATTCAGTAATTTGTAACTGGCTTTTATTAATTTTACTTTGTGGTGCTTTGTAATGTATTTAAATTGCATTTATATAGTATTCGGCAAAGCAATAAGTAATGTAATTTGGCCAGCTCTGAGACCTTGGTGCTTATTCAATGCTCCGAAAATATGAGCATTACTAGGTGTCAGATTATGGTTCTAGGGAGGATGCTCCGATACCTCCCACTGGAAGCGCCAATGCAACGCACGCGTGCCGTGGGCTCGATGTGGTCGAGCGTTTTTTTTTTGTATTTTTTGTTTTTGCTAGTTCTGTCATGTTTCCGTGGCATGCCATTGGCACCGTAGACCTGAACAAGTTGACGATGAATTTCTGTTGGTGAGGTGCCCTTTAATCGCTAAGACCTGATAACACGACGAGCTTCCACTTTTGACTATGTTTCAGTGAGCGCAGCCATCTTGTAGCTGATATTTCGGGTTAGGAGGGGGGGGGAGTGATGCAATATATGTACCATTCGACGGCTGTGTGATAAAGCTCTGGCCATTTGCTGCGGCCCTGGTCAGAAATTCGAACGAGAGGAAAAATATGACACCCGTGAGAGCTCTTGTTACCTTGTTTTGAAGTAGCCTTCCTACATCTCAAAATATCTCTGAACTAAACATTTGTACTCTCCGTATGGAACACTCTTTTTATATCTGTTCTGTCAACATCCCCTGCCATGGGGCACCTCACTCCTATCAATGGTTACATGAGGAGCCTATGCAGCCAATGCTTGCAGCCCTTGATAATATCAGTGGTTCTTCAACAAAACAAAAGGGTGAACCAACATATCTTTCACAGGGGATCCCGGAGTACATATGGCAGCAGGTGCTCGCCAGCGGCCAGAACCTCAGGTTCGGATTGTGCGTACCGTCAACCTGTTCCTCCGAAGACATTACCAGTCTGGTCGGTCAAGGTGAGGGGGCTATACCATCGACGGTCGCGTGTTCTCTCACGAGCATTGTTTTGTTCCTTACGGCACCATTCTTTTTTGTGTGTGCGTGTGTTCTTTCTTGATTGGCATTGTCACAGTACAGCCGTAGTGCTGGCACTCATATATGCCAGCTATTAAAGCCCGCTTGGGACCTTGTTTCTCAGGAAGTAGACGCGATCACGGACGTCGGTCGTCACGAAGATGATAAAAACGAAGTTACCATTTATCTGTGATTAAATAATTTACTAGGAAAATACATTATACTCCCCTCATTCGCATTAGAGAGCGCGCATATACAGCACGAAACCATCCCCTATCGGTGGGGTCAGCCCACTTCGACGCCGTCCACTCTGTCGCGCTTCGCGCTGCGACTAGGGAAGGGAAGAGACGGCTGTCTTCGCTGCCTCGAAGGTTTTCCACGACGATAGGTAGCTGCAGCCGCCCCTCCTAATTAAAAGGGGAAAGCCGCGAAGTGGCGCGCGTCCAGCCGTTCCCACAATGCAAAAGCTGACGGCGCCAAAGCTATTGAATTTTTATATAGTAAAATTTATTCCCTAGTATAGTATTTATGCATAGTCATCATAATTTTCCCGTCCTCCTTTGTCCTTTCCGTCTTTGTTTCTCCTCGCTTAATGGTGGCAAAAGTTAGTTCGGGGTGAGCGCGTAGTGGTTCGAATTGAATAGCTCTCTGCCATTCCACAGTTTCCGCAGTGCAAGAAAAAGGTACCGAACAGCGGCACTATTTACACGAGCTGAATCTAGGAACGAGTACACGCTGTTCGGTTCCTTGCGCTATTCGCACACACATGGTGATAACCGTATTCATCCCTTGTACAAAACTCCTCCACTAGGAGTAGCCACACAACGGAGATCCACAGTCACCTAACCAATGGGAATAGGTTCAGAAAAAAGTGTCGCGAAAGATTTTCACCCTACCGACTCTTATACGACAAGGCCTTAGTGCTGGAATTGCTACGTCACAAACCGGAGGCCAGCACGGGGCACACAGTAGACACAACCGCTGCACCAGTGTTCGTCTGCGCCTCTTGTTTTTACCCATTGAACCCTGGTCCCAACAGAACGCTGCCGCAGCACTACTGTTTGATCAGTGACCCGCGCTGGCCCACCATAGGTGACGTGAAACTCCTGCATTGCGGTCTTGCTCTCTACAAGTTGTTGCCCAGCCTGGCTTAAAAATATTCTCAAGGTCGGCCTTTAAATGGCCCTGTCTTGGGGGTACAAATCTCCGTCCATCAGTCAAGCTCTCACGGTCTAGATGACTCAGGGTCTATTGACAAAGAATCGGGCTATAGCGCTGTTTTAGTTCTGAACATTTTAAGATGGAAGATCAAACTTGGTGCAAGGTAATCATTACACAACTCTCGATTCTTCCCCAGCTGTGCAGACGTCGGTGGAGGGCGCCAGAGCGGTCGACTCCACATGCTCAGTTCCTGGTGGTGCCTACAGCTCGGATGAGGCCGCCATGGCTGTCACGTGAGCAAGCACTTACTTCTTAGTCCTCTTGTACTTTCATATAGGCTTAAGTCTACCGGCACCGGAATGCAATGTGAATAAACTCCTCGAAGATTTAGCAAAATAAAGCCGTTTCGATGTTCATTCAGAATAAGAAATTCCTCGTAATTTAAGCCATTTAAGTTTGACGTCGACATGAAGTAAATTCCGTTGCAAAGTCGTCTTGTAGGCAGAGGAATTTCGACATAATATTTTCGTTTCCTCGCCGAACAGAAGTCGTGACGAAAGTATTTCGGCCGCGTTACACCTCTTATATATCTTCAGCCTCAACGTTTGCAAGCAGGCAGGCCTTGCCGTCACGAAAGAAAGCAGATAAAAAGTCTTCATGCACCAGTTACATTACGGACAGTACCAGTTACCTTAGAGCACAGAACTAACAAGAAACCTATAAACATATGACGACATTTTTTTTGTTGTAACAGGATTTGAAGCAATATATATTCGTCCTTGTTTATGTTCAAATATGATGATGTATATATTGAGCAAGTTAGCCATATATAATGTTGCAAACATTAGTACCTTAAGAAGCAGAGGACAGCACTTTTGAGTTTTGCTCGAGCACAGCATGGGTCACTAGCTTGTAGCAGCTCTGATCAAATCAACCTGGAGCGTTTACTAAAAAAAGAAAAAGAAAAACAGAATCTGACGCAGTTTTTTTTTATTTGGATAATTTGTCAGCGTATTAAGTAGTAAGAAATAATATTTGCGATTTTTTGCCTTCAGTAACATACAACATTTTTTTATTTATTAGGGTTTTTTGCTTGTTTCTTTTTTTGCCAGAATTATTTCTTTTTGGGTCGTGTGTTCACCGTACCTATTTATCTTGTTTCCTTTTAACTCCGCCTGCTGATGTGGAATTTGTAATTATAAAGTTATGTACGTGTTCAGGCAATGGGTTATTCGTCTGTCCCAATATGGCGTCTGGTGCCTCCGCTGTAGAATAGAAATTTCTCCAGTGCTGCACGATTGCAAGATCGGGGACTTTAACGTTCATCACGCAGTAGAGGTATACGACCGCACGCCTGTAGATGCTTACCCAGATGAAAACGGACAGGTATGTATATTGAACCCAGGATACAGGGGGTCTACAGGGCGAGCTTTCGCTCCGCCAGCTCCGAGCTGCAGCGCGCTAACACACTCGGCCAACGATTCCCCTTATCAGGGTTGAGGACGCCTGCTGATATTGCTGACGCTGGCGACGCATTCGGAAAAATTTGGGGAGCAAATCAACAGGTCAATTTCGTCTATGTCATTGGCGTGTTTTCATAGACCGTGATTGCCGTGTTTTCATCGCTGGCCTTGCAGAGGGAGAGAAAGGATGGTAGACCAGAATCCTAGTCAAAAATGTCCCAGTGATTGATGCACTAGCCTTTATCCGGCTACCAGAGTTGCTTACCCGATAAGCGTGAAAATATCTTGAAGGCTGCTAAAGGCTTCGGCGTGAATCACTGCGGCTTGTTTACCTAAGCTTCCTCCCTCCCCCCGCCTTTCTTTCTTTCTGCCCTCAAACCAGGCGATGGGATGGCCATAAAAACGCGATAATCAAAATACCGTAATCGGCCTGTTGACTCACTCCACAAGCTGTTCCGAATACGCATCCTTTGGTGGCATGGTAGCGGAGGTGGATAAGCCAAGTTCTTGTTATAATGTAGCTTCCTCTGTCGCCGGACACTTTAAGGAAGCTCCTCATGGCCGCGGGCTAAGACGCCGCGGGAACTGGAGAATACTAGCGTCCATTCGTCGTTTTTAATATTGCTTCTGTGATAAACCACGAGAAAAAATCGAACAAGCGACCAGATGTTGAGGCAGCTTGAGGTTGATTCGTTATGGCGACGATGGTTAACGCTGAAGATCAGAAACTTAGGGAGTACGGCAGGACAGCTTGCCTGTGGTCGTTGCCATCCACAACGCAGCGGTGATACATGAAAGCACGCCGGTACGATGCCCATCCAGGTCGAAACAGGCATGGGCATGCTACTCTTTTCAAATGTGTGGGCCAGCTCCAATAGCTGCTGCGTCGATTGTCAGTGGCCGCTGTATTTTGGGTATCCACTTTAAGTACGCACTGGACATGAATTCTGCGTCAGCATTTGGCGCGCATTTGGGTCAAGTGTATTGGACAGGAGTGATACACAGCGCTCGGCGAGAACACTTATACAATGGCAGCGTCGCGCAGGAAGCGAAGCCCAAAACACGGCGGCCGTCAGTGTTGCTTAATGCACTTCTGCAATGGACCTATAAGGAGCCTTCACATGGCCTCTCACTTCATTTCGGGCATGCTATACGTCATTGCCGTAGCTAACGTTGACTGTGCGCTTCAATTCATTTGGCGTGCGTGCGGAATCATGCGGAGGCGCATTTCTTCCTGCCGTTCTTGGCGTGTCTTGTGATGTTCTCGCAGTTGAGGCTCTTGTATTTGTTTTCTTTGAGTTTTCGTTTATTTGTAGCTGCCCTCCGGCGTTACTGAGAAATCCCCCTCCAAGTAGAAGGGGGCAGCCGGTAGGGAAGTGAAAGTCAGGCGGCGATTGGCACCGCTGGCCCGCCGGCCCGCCTTACGGGAGGAAAATGTATCCCCTTCGGGAATATCCCCATCGCCGTCGCGAGGCTGGAAGCAGGAGTGTCTTCTGACAAGAGATGGCCCAGGCGTCGGTCGCGGGCATGTGTCGTCCGCAAGCCTTTATTAATTGGTGCAAAGAAGTTATTCCCGTCGCCTTTGCCACTGCCTTGCTATCTAGAAGACCAGCCGCGATCGGGGAGAGGGTTTTCAATACCTGGTGTCTCTTCCCACACAACACAGGAAGTTTACTTTCACTGTGCGTGTTTTGACCCTAAAGGCTCGTTCACACACTTCCAACCGAGTACGACCGAGAGAGACAAGACCGGTTCTTAAGCCTCTTGCGACGTCATAGGACCGGATGCGCTGCAGCGGAGCTGCTCCTAAGACATCGCAAGAGGTCTAAAAACCGGTCTGGTCTCTCTCGGTCTTACTCGGTCGCAAGAGTGTGAACGGGCCTGAACATCCATGTGCTCGACTGAGCGAGCGTGCGCGAGGATGGCTATCCGCAAATGCGTACCCCGAGAACCTTTGTAATGGCAACAGGAAGACGCGCCTGTACGGAGTGTCCGCAAACTGAACATGCAGCTCGATGACGTTTCATAGGTAGAGTAAGTTGAGATGAACGATTATTTCACGTGCGAAGCGAGGATGATCACTTGCGAGCCCTTTTCATCGACGGCCTTCCCGTTTGCGAATACAAAATCAAAACAACATGCGCCAAGTGTTGATTACATACACGCCGCGTACGGAGTGCAACCTGTTTTCCTAATTAACCGTCCATAATTTTTTAATTCACATATATGTCCCCGAAAACAATGGGGACTGTATGCGTTCAACCAAAACAATAAACGAAACAAGAAAACCCAGGAATGTTTCGACCGGAATCTTTAAAGCGCGTCTCGCTTTTGAACACGTGCATATTCCGATATTTAGAAGTCGTTCCTCTCTTTGTCGTCCAATTTATTAGTTATTGAAAAAGATGCTAGCAACGAGAATAATTCATGGCGATAATGATTCATCTGTGAGAAGCTGGTCGCTTAGGAACACCGATTACAACCGGAAGCTTCCCGTTCGTCAATGCCGACCGGCGACTTCGCCAAAGCCTCTCGGCGCAACAATCGTCCAATCTTTTTTTCTTTCTTTTTCGCTCACTGCCGTATGTTGTACGGTAGGAAATAAATCATACTTAAGCGAATTACGTTCGTTATATGCTTGTTTCTGAACCCACCACATCGCAGCTAGACTTACATAACACTTGTTTCGAATCGCGGTAGAAATACAGACTGACAAGCGTGTTGGTTCAGTTGAGGAACACCGAAAGAGTAAGACACAGGAAAGACGAAGAACGACGTACATATTCTTTCAACGCGCAACAGTACTAGTAGTAACAAACTAGAGAGCTTGGCTAGTTGGTGGAAGTTTAACATGGTGTAAGTGTAACAGCGCATAACAACCGAGACTAAGAGAGCGAACAAGCAAGACAGGACGAGCGCTGTCCTGAGTTGTGCGTTCCTTCTCTTAGTCTTCGTTGTTACGCCCTGTTACACCTACACTATGCACCTTTCAAGAAACACTTGACCCCAGGGGAAACAAACCGTTTTCGAGCCCAGTCACTGCATTTGACGTCTGACTCTCACCGGCGTCCCTGCTAACCCTAACAGAGTGGACTGTGATTTCGGGGTCTAGGACTTTTCGGTGTAGGACGTTTCGGTGTAGGGCGTCTCGGTGCGGTCTTTTCGGTGCACGGACTTTTCGGTGCACGGACTTTTCGGTGCACGGACATTTTGGTGCACGATCATTTCGGTGCACGGACTTTTCGGTGTGCGGACTTTTCGGTGTGGGACTTTTCGGTGTACGGACTTTTCGGTGTACGGACTTTTCGGTGCACGGACATTTCGGTGCACGGGAAATCAAAATCACGAGTTTTTTTTTAGTTTTGTCTAAACGTAATAAGCACTATTCTAGCTAGAAATTTATTTTTTCGCACTTTATAAATTTGTAGACTTGGTCATCCATTTACGGTCACTTACTCATATACGACCTAAGTGACTTTGTTAGGTGTACTACCATCCTGCGTGAGGATTGGAGACGTTGGACGTTATGGTTCGTTTGTTGGTGTCTCTTTTCCAACGTTCGCACTAGTCGCATCACATGTCTAGGGTAATTTTCAACAATCTCAAGCTTCTTGCTGTTGGAGCCTTTCCTACACAGATTACCAATAATAAAGCCCACACCTTTACAGAAGGCGCCGAGAACGCCTTATTGACCCAACGCGCAAACACGATGTGACGCGTCTAGTGCGTACGTTGCAAAAGAGACACCGTCAAATTAAACATAACGTCCAACGTATCCAGTCCTCCGCAGGATGGTGCTGCGCCTAACAAAGTCACTTAGGTCGTATATAAGTAAGTGACCGTAAATGGATGACAATGTCTACAAATTTATAAAGTGCGAAAAAATAAATTTCTAGCTAAAATAGTGCTTATTACGTTTAGACAAAACTAAAAAAAAACTCGTGATTTTGATTTTTCGTGCACCGAAATGTCCGTGCACCGAAAAGTCCCACACCGAGAATGTCCGTGCACCGAAATGTCCGTGCACCGAAAAGTCCGTGCACCGAAAAGACCGCACTGAAACGCCCTACACCGAAACGTCCTACACCGAAATGTCCGGATCCCGCGATTTCGATAGGCGCAGCCTGCGTAGGCGCGGATCCAAACAATGCTGGCGGCTAAATTCTCGACTTTTCCCACTGCATTTAATGTTCCGTGGTGTATGTATTTTCCCGAGGACATTAAGACAGCATTGTACCACATTTGAAAATAAAAAGCAACAACAAAAAAAAACTGTAGCACTATTTTTGTTGGGTACGCGCGCGACAGAACGACTGCGACTGGAATGTTAGTTGTCGTTTGTGTTTTTAACGATAAGTTTTGACGGCGCCGCCCGATTAGCCGAGTGTCAAACGACAAAGCGCTTAGCTGTCGAAAATAATTCCAACAGAAGATAGCCGAAAGGGTATCTTCTTTCAAGCTCACAAATAACGTGCTTACCGATGTACAGGACACGGACATACTATTTAGCAAGTGTTAACATTCGAACAATATATTGTACGGACCGCACGACCCAGCGTTATCTCAAAATAATTTATTTGAGAACGATCTCAAATAACACAGTCACAGTCGACTACAGTCTACATCTTGACGATCGGACGGAATCCAACATGATTTATTTTTGGGGCACGTTTTAGAGGGAGCTTACTTATTTTACACCAAGGCAAAGGAACGGGCGCGACTGACTCCAACTCGAACAACTATTTTTGTTTATGACTGCGAAGGACTCTACGCGGATTATCTCTGGGAGGGGAAGAACAGTTGTCATTGTTCACAAAATTGCGTCGAAAGCCGTTCGACGCCTCTTCCTCCTTCGTTTTCGGTCAATGTCAAGCAGAAACGCTTGAATGGCAGGCACTTACCAGCCCTATTTCTCACAGTGGAAGACAACACAGAAAGGGTACGCAGCATGCACCAGAAAAAGTAAGTGTATACTTTCAAGAGGGGCCAGAAAACGTCGAATGCCAAACCGCCAAACATAGGTAGAGAATCGCGCTGAGCGGGTTTCCACAGTCCAAGAGAATGGCAGAAGAGTTCTAGCTGATGTGGGGCGCGAGTCGCGCCAGCCGCATCAGCATCAGCAACATGGCGGCGGCCTAGGAGCGTTTTTTGGAAAGGTGTATAGTACGAGTAGTTTTTACCTTTAATTCATTCTTTCTTTTAATCGTCTCTTTTTTAAATTTTCGCGATAACCTTTTTTTTTCGTACTTCTTTTCATGTCTCTTTTTTAGTATTTTACTGTTGAGTGTGATTACGAAAAAAGAAGATCACTGGACGCTTAATTGTGCTTATGCTAGTTGAAAGAAAGTGTACGTTGTCCCTCGTCCCACTTGTGTCTTATTCGTTCGGTGTTCCTTGACCATAGCAATTGTGATCGGAAGATGATTTCACCTTTCTGCGAAGCCATGCTTCAAGCTGAGGGAATAGGTCCTATTGAACCGAGGATCCCTGAGCGGCTTCTGCGACGTACTTTGTTTTTGCTCGTGGATACTCGGATGCATTGCTCGGCATAAAACACAGTGTACATTAGTCTGCACCGTCCTTAATCTCACAGCGGAGTTATTCTGCTCTTCGTGATGCTGGCGGCTGTGGGCACGACGTACGACCTGCTGAGTGCCTCCAAGGGGACTTGGAAAAGACCAACGTCCTCCCAGAGTGTCAACATTACCATGGCCTCCAACGAGGGACTTGTAGACGACGGAGAGCACAAACGTGAGTGCAATTGACGCGCCCCATAGTAGGCTTAGCGAACATGAAATAGACTATAAACTAGAATGTACCTGCGCTGCATGAACATAAATATCTAAAAATGCAACACAAGAAGACACCACATTATCCGATTTGGCTCTGATGGGACTGCGCCACGGCGACTTTCATAAATATCTCACTCGTTTTTTGTGTTTTCACTTTTTACATATACGATATCAGGCTCAAATGTGTCTTTTATGATCGAAGCATCCCTCTTATGATGCACATATCAAGTAAGATGGAGGTGTTTTAAAGCGAAGATACGTACATTGTGAACTTTGGGCGCTATACGCAGTTGCGTTCGCTGTTCGCGGGGAAACCCCAAGTGGTGTATGAGCATACACCAATTCAATTTCCCCGCTAAATTTAGCAGTGAATTCGCGATAAACATTCGTTACCCCTAGCATTTTCTGCCATCTTCCATTACCGAGTTCCGTTAGAGTTCTTGGTATTTATATTATAAACATCAAGCCCTATACCATACTGAGTAACATGCGATTTTCACATTTTCTAAAACAATATTCACAAGCTAGTGCGCCAAGGCTCATTGTTCCTTTCAGCGTTGATTTTCACCTAATGACTGCGGCTTTCTGGGAAGACACGATTGACTCTCTGGGCGTCTTGTTCTGCTTGTTATGCAGGAAGTCAACTCGGCCACGTCCTGGTCTCGTTCTCGCTGAGGGCGAACGGAAGCAAGCTCCTGAGCACGGGCGGGGCGCAGAAGGAGTCCATCCAGATTTTTCACGGCCTAAAATTCTTCAGCATGAGCTGGATCATTCTGGGACACTCTTACTCATTTGCGTCCACCTGGCTCACCTATAGTAAGCTCAATGTGACACTAAAGTCTTCTATATTTGAAATTCGAACGTTCAGCCTGCGCCTCCGATAGAACCGATCATTCTGCCTATCTACGAAGACAGAATAACATATAGGAGAACTGAACGGGTTAAATGTTATTTTATGTACTTTTGTGAGCCAGTCCGATGGACGAACTTTCAAGAAAGAATATTCTTCCACACATCGAAAATGTTTATTTAGTGGGAAAAGTAAATTCCTGAAAATAGATTAAGATGTCTTCGCTCTAATGTATGGCACCCAAAAGTGTAATTGCAAACATATTTTTTTACCGGCGATTATACGTGAGGAAATATCTGAATGTTATGTGTCGCTTTTCTTCACTTCTCAGGGAACGCGAACGATCTCAAGATTGTGCCAACGGACATTCTCAGCCAAGGTTTGGCCAACGGCACGTTCACAGTGGATACTTTCTTTTTATCAGGTTGGTTGTCATGTAGTCGTACCCCTTTACTCTTAAAAAAGAAGCCTCGAAAGGGATCAAATTTTATAGTAAATATGTTCCCAATACGAAATACTGTATGGAATGATTAATCAACTGCCAGACTGCTCCATCTTTAATGTGTAAAAACACACGCGCCTTTTAGTACTGTAGAGATATACTTATTTTACAACCTAGAGTGTGAAGGATTCTCATGCATCGTTAATATTCTCGGTCGCGTGCATTCATTCATTCTTTTTGTCATTCACAGCTTAAAGAAAAAAAACGTAACCTATAATGTTCGCATTTTTTTGTCATTTGTTATTTAGAGTTTGTACCGCGTAATGCTGCACTCTCATTGACTGTAAAACGATAATGAGAGTTTCGAGACACGGGAGGCCCTGCATTTCAGAGGTTGTCAGTATATGTATGTGCGTGCTAAGTTGGGAGAAACAGAAGTAGATCATTCTAAGATTTCAAAACCGCATAGCGGCTCAAGGAGAATATATTAATTATAAATAGACAGTCTTCACCTAAACACCTACTTTTCGGGCACGTTAAAGAACTTCAGAACGAACTGCTCTAATGAATCGGCGCAACGGCGCAGCTGTTGAGGCAAGCGCATGCCCGAAATCGCGAACGGATTCGCCGATTGTTCAAAGGAGTTTGTTTTGGAGGCCTTTAACGTGACCATGAAACAGAGGTATTAGCGCCTGAATGACCGCCGTGGCATTGATTGTTACGAGCTGAAGTCGAGTGCTCGAGCAATTCTCGTGTCCGAATCCATGAGCCGCACTCGACTGTCGTCAGGCAGGTGGTTTCGACCGCACAATTAGGTCATCAAGCTTTGGGAAGGCAAGATTGAAGGAAACGGTCCCTTTTTATCCTCGCAATTTCACCGCGACCAAGAAGCGTCTGAATCAGTGGTGGCGGTGCGTGCGAATATACTTGAGCCAGGCTAGGACCAGTACGCCTCTGTAAAGTCATAAACATTTCGATCCGCTATGGTTTCATGAAACCTTTAAGCTTCTTGAAACAACACCAAACAACTTATTAAAATGATTAATTGCTTCTTTTTTTTTCCTTTTTTTGTTTTTTTGAGGGGGGGTTGACATGATGAATGCTAACTGAAATCCTCCATCTCCGTTCTGCAGTGGCGTTCTCGTCGTGTACGTGACGTTGAAGGCCATGGTTTCTGGCGGGGAAAAGTAAACTGGTTTACCTTCTACACGCATCGGTACTGGAGGTAAGTGTTTTGATACACTCTGAACTTCTTACGATGCTTAGAAGAGCGTCGATATATTCTGCACATGCAAAATTGTTTTTGTTATGCGGGGTGGAAACAAAAATTAGTAAAATAATCATACGTTTTCTAACAAATTTTTTCCCAAATACGCCTTAGCGAGTTTAAAAGAGGAAAGTATGTACGTTTCTTTTATTGCTTTGATTTTAGGTGACAGCTGGTGGAAATTGACCTTCTTTTAGTGTTTTTGCCTACCCATCAAAATATCCGTGTGTGAAAGTGAGAAGGAAATATTAAATTGTGTCGCATACAAGAATAACCGCGCTATTATTATGTTTGATTTTGTACCTTCATGAGCCAGGTTTAATCCAAAAATGAGGTTTACTCACTGTTAAAAATGATACAAAATAAATTGAAAGGATACTAAAAGGTACAGCAGAGTGGACAATGTTATTTCATGATAGACAAAGGTAGAATATATATACAAGCTGATTTGAGGTGACATGGGTTAAATAAATTAACACCTACTAGAAAAGTGCTACACTGACGGTGGAAGTTAGATTCCACAGTGGTATTATAATGGGTACTGATATAAAAATATATATCGTAATATATTTTTTATGATATCCAACAAATGCGAGCGATTAACCTCCTCTTTTATACTTACCTTTATAAAAAATAGGATCAATAGCATATTTTCTAAAAAAGACTTTTATGTCCATAAAACACCCGTTATGGTCCAAGCCATGTTGAAAGAAGATGGAGGTGTCTGAACGGCACCGCCTCGCCACGGAGCAAGTGTCTCCAAGTTCGGTTCCCATTTTTGAGAAATGCCGTGAGATGGCGCAGCATGACAAGGGCTCGAGCAACCCTCCTAATCCGCGCACACGTTTGCAAGGCTACGCGGCGCACGACCACTCCTGCGTGCCGATCCCCAGCCCCACAGTGCCCCGCCGAGACACATCTCTCTCACCTTCCACCTTAGTGCAGACACCGTAAGCGCGCTACCGCAATTTAATGTCTTGTCGAAAAATGAATTAGCGAATGTTTCAAGTTTAATCTTCCAGGCGCCCCCCCCCCCCCCTCGCTCCTTTATATATAGACACTATAGACGGGGATACTTCACTATCCAACACTTGTTGTCTAAACTGAATGCCCTGATAGCCTTTCTTGTTTACCACGCCACGTTGCTTTACCATGTCACTCGTTACTCAGAAAAGCAACTAAGTACGTTACTCGTTACCGCGATTCAAAAGAGGCGCGAAGCGTCAGCTTAAAATTAACGCGTTATTTTTTCGTTACTTTAAGTATGCCGTTTTTATGAAGCAGTAGCCGCTTCCA
This sequence comes from Ixodes ricinus, assembly GCA_037355805.1. NCBI lineage: Eukaryota > Metazoa > Arthropoda > Arachnida > Ixodida > Ixodidae > Ixodes > Ixodes ricinus. Next base: position 27,992 of record JAZHYW010066036.1, read on the forward strand.
ATATTTGTCGCTTGCAATATTTCCTTGCTTCTAACGCGTTAATTCGGGGACAACTGTGACGATACTGACAAAGCTTGCGGATACCGTCTCGTGGTCTATCTATTACTGCCGCGAGCTGGGATGAGAACCAGTTTGGGAATACCTGTGTAGTACACATTTCTTTTCAGAAGTAATTGAATGTCGTTACTCGTTACTTAAAAAAAATGGGAAATACGTGGATCGTTTGATGTCTCAAAAACTAAATAGGTATTTACTTCGTGATCCAAAAAGGCAACTCTGTGCAAGTATCGCGTCACGCACATGTCTGTCCCGGGAGAAATATTCCAAACGTCATTTCAAAACGTGTTTACAGGAGCATGAGGTAGACATGACGTCCCCTTCTTCTCATCGCAGACATATGCGGTCGCGGGAAAGTGGAGGTGCTAGCATGTAACCGTTGCTCCTCTCCTTATAGCGCTCACGTTTGCGGGTCGCGGGAACGAGGCACCTCACTGGATGTGCCGCGGCATTTGCAACGCCTCACGGGAGGAAGGAGCGAACGAAAGACGAGATACCTTAAAGTGATTAGAACACAAAAATTCAACTGGTACACTATGCCTGAAATAGAATATACTGTCGCGGCCAATATGAACCGAAACGCCGCTTCGCGTTGCTCGTGGTGCTCTAATAGCCGCCTGTCACGTCTCTCGAGAAACTGTGATGTACGCTGACGCCAAGATAACTCTCCTCCGGCACTGGTTGCGCAACATTGCAATTCCGTGTCGTCTGCTAGTCAGGATCTTTAGATGATATCCTTTCGTTTAATCGAACCGTAAAACTTAGGCATGGCAAAGCATAACTCTATTGCGAACGTGCTCTAAACAATTTCTGGAGAGCCCCGACTTATGATCACTCAATGATCAGTCCACTGTTGAGTTGCTCAAACACGGGTGTCTCTCTGCATTCCCCAAGAAGATATTCGAAAATTTCGAGAGGGACGATGGAAGTGCGTCAGGCATTTGAGCATTAAAACTATTGGCAGACAGCAATAGTATGGAAAAGGTCGTTAGCGACTATGGGTCGCATAATTCATGCATACAGAGATCAATATATACCTGGGCATGCTCGAAATGAAAAGCGTCCTCGAGCTACCAGGGACTAGAGAACCGCTAGCTCGTCGAAGCTGTATTGGTGAGCCCTTTCCAATTGGAGCGGGAGGTTCGAGAAATCCCAGCGATCCAGGCATCCCTCGGGACAGTGTGGACATAGGTGAACACTGCCGTTTCATTGGCAGTCGATAAAGAAGTGCAGATTGGGGCGCCGAGAGCCGGAGAGGTGTTGTCTTGGCTTCAGCGTATATCACATTTTGCAGAAAAATGCGACAGGCTGGCTCTGGTGGTGCGCGCGCCACTCAGAGTGGCATTTCAGCTCATATTGGCCGCGATAATACATAGGCTACTTAGTATATACACAAGGTTTCGCCATGTTTAGAGCTTTAGAAAGTGCAATAATCAATTTACGAATTAACATTTTAGACAAAACCTTGAGACAGGGGAAAGGAAGGACAACACAACACCATGTCACGAACACAGCTGAAATTTATTGGACAGAAGATTGTGGTTTTATAGGGTAGCAAGTGCCCCAAGAACCAAAAGGGGCACTGTAACCTATAAAACCACGATCATCTGTCCAATAAATTTCAGCTGTGTTTGAGACTTCGTGTTGTTTTGTCCTTCCTTCCCCTCTGTGTCGGGATTTTGTCTAAAATGCCAAACGTACATCAGCTTGCTTGTGACCTAACTCTTTGTTCAATCTACGAATGCTGATAATTTTCATTTAGATACCAGGTGTCACTCTGAAAGTTAGTCAGACACCGCCTGGTGCTAGTTAGAAAATGCAGAGCGGGAGCAAATTGGCTTACAAGGGCTAGGGGATGAATGATACTTTTGGTTTTTCGCTAGGTGGCGCAAGCTACCGCCCGTCATAAAAGGTGCAGCCATTAGCATCCATCCGTTCATCCATCCATCTAACCATGATTCCCGTAAGCCACGTGATCATGATGTGTAGGTGAACGCTCTCTTAATCTAGGCGCTCCTGTGCTCACCTAAGCTCGCCACTGTCTACTCTGTTCACTTGGCTACTCCAACGCTACCCTGTTAGAAATAGGGGTGTCGCGGGGTACACCCTCGTCTGATATGTAACACCCTAAAACTACATTTCGACTTTCAGTCCACTGACGTCGAGCTGGCGATGCCAATTTTTACGAGCGGCTTGATAGCTGTTGGATATAACGTACTTAATAGCTAATCTGCGTATCAAAGTCTACAAAATAAACAAAAAAACTGAGGTTTTGCAGCAGAACCGAATGAACTATGATTGTCTTACTGTAACCTTTACTCCGTACATTAGCTATCTTAATAAGTTGTATCGCTCGGCTATCAAGCCGCTCGTGAAAATTGGTATCGTCGGTTCGACGTCGATGGACTGAACGTCAAATTGTTTTTTGTGGTGTAACATATGGGACAAGGTGTGTATCCCCTACACTCCCTATTTCTGAGAGTCTACTGTCGCTCTGGTTCTCTTGCCCTTTGATCTCCCACCCTGCGTGCAGGTGCGAGATCGTCGCAGGACGACGGCGAGTTCGTCTGTGACGATCTCATCGGTCGTCGCTGGAGCTGGTCGCCAGCGGGTCGAACTCCCAACGACCAGCTTCCAGCATCTTTTGATAAAAATCACTCTCATCGCTACTGCGATTAGTGTCGATGACTCAGAAGAAGCGAGTGTTGACATAGACGTCACCATGTTGAATCCTCGTGCTCTAATTGTGGTAGAAAAACGAGGAAGCTGAAGAGCGAGACGCCGAGAGAGCCAAGTCTGCGAGTGTGTGAAATGGGACGCCGAGTGTTGGGCGAATGAAGTCACCGACCCACTAAACATGATGGCCTTCTCGAATGTGGCGGATCCGAGTGTCCCAGCAAATAAATTGATTTATCTTACAAAACTATCGCGCCATATTAAAAAAAAATAGGTTATGAACACACAGAACTAGCAGTATAGTTATCTCATTTTATTTCTGCCATGCCCTAACCCCTTTAACAGTGGTGGTGACGTGCTGAACATATCCATGCGAAAACGACTCCGGAGGAGATAGAGAGCGATGTTTTGCTCTGGATAACGAGACGCGATCATTTATAGAAGACAAGCCCTGTGATCACATCTTGACCTATTCTGCAGTGAAGCACCGCAGACAGACGGTCGCGCCTTTTTTTTTGTGTGTGTGTTTGTCTCTGTCCCTACAAGGGGACAGCCTACTTGCGGTGCGCACACGAGACACAAGAAACCTTGCGAGTTCCCTGTGACGTGATGGGGCTATTTCTGGCGGAAGCCTATAAACGGTCGTCTCCGGTGGCTATATCTGCCTCTTTTGCGCGAGATATTGGGGTCGAGTCGCGTGAGTGAATTTAGTTATGTTCTTGTACATATTCGTTTGCGAATCGCAGAGGAAAATAGAAATAATTATATTTTTGGGAGGTGGTTATGTAAGGTTCGAGAAGTCTTTGGAGATTCCGAGAGGAAGCCTATAGAAAATCCGCAAGCGAGCAGCTCGCGTGGCAATCTTTTCCATTTTTGGTTTCGATATGAAAGATTATTTTACCCACGACCGTCTTTATACTTACGACCTCGTCACCCGGAGCGCGCCTGCTGGGAGCGCTGTCTTCTGATACGGCCGATATATTTTCGCGCCGTCTCACCAGGTGGTGATATTACTCAGCTGTTGAAGGCGCGCTAAATATACAGGGTGTCACAAAAAAAATACAGCGTTTTTTTCCGCAAAAATAAACGAGATATCGCCGACGTTCATTCTCTGCCCAAAGGTAGCGCTAGAGGTCACAACCAGATGCGAAAGTTTCAGACTGATTCGATACCTTATTCAAAAGTTATAAGTAATTTTCTGAAAATTTCAATGGGAAAATGGAGCTCATTTTTGCCCGTTTTCGGTTTGTAGCGCCATAGAGCCCCATGTATTCGAAAACTCCGTCGACCGCTATTTTCCCATTGAAATTTTCAGAAAACCACTTCTAACTTTTGAATAAGGTATCGGATCGGGCTGAAACTTTGGCATCTGGTTGTGACCTCTAGCTCTACCTTTGGGCGGAGAATGAGCTTTTGTGCGAGAACTACCTTTCGCACAAAAGAAAAAAAAAGTTTCAGGCTTTACATTTATGAAATCTTGGAAAACGCTGATTATATCAGGTCTAGAAAGAACA
>JAZHYW010066037.1:0-46739 GCA_037355805.1 Ixodes ricinus
CATATTGGCTACGTATTGCTTGATACTGCCGATAATGGCGCTGGATTGTAAAGATCGGGCCAGTATTACTGTGATGTGGCCGATGTCGGCGGAACATCACTTCGGGTCGGCCAACGCCACGCTGATATGCAGTATCCAGCGCCGTTTTCCGGTAATTTGTTCGGGTCTGAACCGGCTATATCGACCGGTATTAGGGAATTCTTGATCGTTTCTAAAAACGATAACAATCATTTGTCGGGTCTGAACTGGCTATATCGGCCGGTATTAGAATTCTCGACCGTTCCTAAAACGACTCTGAATCGGTCAATCGCGTCTGCCAATCGCGCTGTTGCCGCTGTTACACGGGCCGTGCCGAGGGCGCGCTGGGCAATTAGCGGCTGAACTGGGTATTTCCGTACAATGAACGAGAAAAAAATCTCTTTGTAGTAACCTTTGTTGGAACTTGGAGGTTAGCACAAAACGGGGGCGCGTGATGCTACAACCATGTCTCAGCGGTGATTTCAGGTAGCGCGTCCCGACCCAGGTAAGTCATCTCAACTTCGGCAGTAATTTGCGGCGCGTCCGCTTGAAAGACAGGGGCAGGCACACCACCTGCAGTTCCTCGGGTGGCCGGTGCGGGAGAAATGGCGGCGTTGCGGATGTTGTGCTGGCTACTAGCCCATTTCAAAACAATCGTTCACCGACACTCGCCCATTTCTGCCCAGTACTCGAATGATATCGCCGATTCTGGCCCCTTCTTGGAACAATCGTTAACGATATTCGCCCAATACTGGGCCGTGGCAAATCACGAAACGGAGCCAATATTGTGAGTAATATTCCCTCGACGATGGCCCAGCGTCGCCGTGCTGCTCTGGGTAACTTCTGGTTAGCGTAGGTACTGCTGGGACGCAGTGTTTTTGAGGATATCGATTTCTCGGAAAATTCGCGTTTGTCTAGCGGAAAATGTCTAGCGGCTTCTCGTTTGCCCCATCGGGGCACCGAGAATTTTCCGCTAGACATAATTATGGTTCCAACTTCCTTGGTTGTTTAGCCTGTGGAAGTCGCGGATGACGGTGAGACACGCAGAGCGATTCTCCAGGTCAGCGCGTATTTTCTTTATTGATTAGGTTGCAAAGGTAAAGAGTGCTCATGAACGGAGCGAATACCCGCCTGAGTGATTGGAGTGTTTGATAGCCTCACACGTAAGAAATAATTTTAATCCCCACCTGCCTATAAGCACTGGGCTTCCTCATTTTGAAAGTGTAATTAATGTGTTAATACATGTATGTATGTGTTTGTATTCCTGAATAAAAGAAAACAAATTCCTGGTTCAGTTGGTAGAGCGCCCGCTGGAAATGGAGAGATCCCTGGTTCGATACTAGACCAGGCGGCATTTTTCAGTCGCGCACCAGTCACCTAGACGTGTTTCGAGACTTATGTTTGCCCTTTGTCTCCCTTGTTCTCTTTCTCCGGGGATTATTTTCGTCTCTCCTCCTCTGTATTTCTTCTTCATCCCCAGTCCAGTTTCCGTTTCTGTTTTCAGCAGTTGCGCTTTTTTACTTTGTTAAAAATGTGCGACGCTTTAGTAAAATATCGACCGGGTAGTCAGTCTTCTGACACCATAATAAATCGCTTAACAATTTTTTTTGTGGGGGGGGGATGTTAGTGTTTTTGAAAGACTTCCAGGCTAGCGGTTGTACTGCACTGGCTAAATTTCTCATCTACAGCTGAGAGACAAGTCACCCTTAAAAGCAAGTCACCCCATTTTTTTTTGCAACGTCGAACATGATAGTTTTGTGTTTAGTTTTATGCAGATACATGAAAACCGCGAGATAAGGCTAATTAAAATGCAATATTATTTTGTTTTGGCACAACTACTATGAGCCAAAAACAGGATTGTTATCATTGCGAGGGGTGCTTATTAATGTAATTGTCAGTCAATGTTTCAACTACCTCGTTGCATCATCGGAAAGGTCAAATGAAAATCACGTCATCCAGAATATACCGCATCATTTGTCACTTGCGCGTTGGACTGCGTAAATTTCCTGGTGGATCTTCTGTTCTTGAGGCAACATATGGAAGAGAACCACACTCGCAAAGGCTCACAAGCGCACAGTTACCGTGTTGCCTACTCCACACCTTGCTATAACCGCTCGTTGCATTGCACGTTGACTAGATGGTAACCGCACGGCGTCCTTTTGCAGTCCATGGCCCCGGCGCGTTCTCGCGCGTGCCAGGCATGTGCCAAACTTACGCTGAATGTGAAGTTCGGCAGATTCGGTCCGTCACTCTTTTCGAGGTTGGTCAACAGCTGATAGCATTGGCTGTATGTAAGGACCACAGTTTGGGAGTTTTTGCTTACAAGGCGTGTTAACGTATCTCGTAATGCTCACTTAAGCTCGACGTCAGACGCTCGCTTTTTTGTGAGTGACAGCGCGCCGACACTTCAAAGCGGCTTGTACGACGTAGAGCAGCTCGCATTGCTGAGTTTCTTCCCTTTGCGAAGTGTTAAAGGCAGAGTGTCGAACCGGAACCGAACCGAACCGAAAACCGGAACTGGAACCGTTATTTTTAGCCGAACCGGAACTAAACCGAACCGAAATCTTTGCCGCCATCTTGGAACTGAACCGGAACTGAACCGGAAAAAAATATAACGGTAACCGGTTCAAAACGGTTCACGGTATTCCTTTTTACAGACCGCATGTTTGAGAAATAAAATTGGGCAGCTTCATTTCTATGTAGTGATCAAATTGTCAAATACCGAATTGCAATGTTTAAAAAATTGTGGCTTTTTGCGGTACTTTGGATTAACGCTGTGATAAATCATGTATCACGTGGTCACGCGACATCAAGGTGCTCAAGACTTGCTGTCAAGTAATGTCACGTCACGTGGCCCTGAGGCATAGTCAGCGACTCTCTGCGTCCAGTTGAAATAAATTGATCTTACCAGCCAGCTTGGCTACGCCACCGCCGCTACAAAGCATCGAGGGAACTTTAGTCTTTCTGCACGAGCGACAACCTCGCAGGAGCTCTGCGAGTGCAGAACACGATGTGTCACGAGCTCTCTCGGGCGTTGCCGCGCTACCTCTGAACGAAAGTTATGGCGGCTTCGCGCATGTGCCGAACACTTGGTGAGATCGGTATAACCATCGTCTGCTCTGCTCCATGGGCGCCGCCATGTTCGCTTTTGCCGACGCCATGACACAGTAGGGGGCTGCGCTCTTTGCGAGACTCCGTTTTTTTAGAAACCTTCGCAGACATGGTAATGCAAGAACGTCTGAAATGCATAATCACGAAGCTCCAAGAACAACTCCGATGCAACGAATCCTGTAAAAAGCAAAAATATTTTTTTATGCGCAGCCCTTTCTTCACGAGAGCCTGCGTTTGAGATTATTATTTCCCATTTTTATTGCTGGAGGCGAGGATTTCGACACTGGTCTATATTGAGAACGTTACAAGATTTATTGGCATTGTTGACACTGTGGTGTCACCAGGGGCTCCGGAAGTATATCTGATGTGTGGGGGCGACGTCTGGGGGCTCATGTCGCATCGGGTAGTCTACCTTTATCTCTCTCTCTCTCTCTCTTTTTTTTCTATCTCTCTCTCTCTGTCTCTCTCTCTCTCTCTTCTCTCTCTCTCTCTCTATATATATATATATCTCAACGACCACTGAAGAAGCTGGGGAGGAAGTGGCCGAGTGGGCAAACCCGTCTCAGCTCGGAGCGTGGAGGTTCCAGAGGTTCCAGCTTGCGCTGGGAACCTCCTGGGTTCGATTCCCCACCGCCCCCGCCCGTTTCGATCTGGATGAGTTTCGTACCGGCACGCGTTCGTGTGATCACTACTGCGTGATGCACGTTAAAAACCCCAGGTTAGCGGTTGTACCGCACTGGCTAAATTTCTCATCTACAGCTAAGAGACCGATTACCCGTTGAGGAGCATCTCCCCATCACGGCTGTATAAACATAAAGAGCAAACCACCACTGAAGAAGCGCAGTGCAGAGAGATGAAGGCTGCAGTCTGACACATTCTTCAGAGTCACAGAGCAGCGGAGGCTCCAACGCGGTATTGGCGGTGTGTGCGAAATGCAGGGCGCGCTTCTCTAGTTATGATCATCATCGTTTGTGACGTCACGGGTAGGGCAGACTTTGACAGACCGCGCAGATCTTGGATCCCTCGGCTCGTCAGCTCGTTTTACGGCTGTTTGAGTAACGCGCGGCAGAGCCTGTTTCATGCGTTGTGTTTATTTGGTGAAGTGATATCTGTAGTAGGACATTTACTAAAACTTGGAACCGTCGCACGCGTAGTCGCGCCAAAAAACCCTTTTGGCACTGAAGTGTCGAAGCGCTGGGATGGTGGTGTGCTGTTCTCCATACCCAGTACAAAAAGCTGGATGATGAAAATACAGCACCCAGCGCTTGACCCCACTACAACATTTACCACGGCGAATAGTGTGTATTTTATTATGGTTCGGACAAAATAAAACTCAGAAAGGACTATCTAATCCAATTGAAAATATTAGAGTGAAATTCAAGAACCTCTCGCATGTGTAGTAAACACATCTGTGAAAGCGACTCTGTGTATACTGTGGGTTCCAATTTGTTCTCTGAGTGCTGTTCTCTTCGTAGTTTCAAGTTGATTCCTTTTTGAATTTTTTAAACCAATAAACAAACATTTCCTCAAACTATCTGGCGGAAAAGATCAGTGGCTGGCTTCCGGGGTCGTTTTAACTAAATCCCTGCTTATTCACCCGGTCGACGCGAAATGTGCGAGACCCTCTTGCGATCAAAGTCTTAAATCTAGTACGTCAGTGACACTTCAGCGTCCCAAAACATGGGGTGCTATGAATTACTACCGTCTGTATGTTTACTTTTGCGGACCCAAAGGCGCATAATGCGTGATGCGCTTCTCAGCGTGCGATTTTCAATGCGTAAACAATTCGTAGTAAAAATTGGAGAGAACCCATTAATCAATCACCTGAATTTGCCGGGCCATGTCCGACAATTTAAGAAATTACGAAAAGTTCTGCTTTTCTTTCGACCAGAAGTCGCGAAGTGAGAAACATCTTTGTCACGTATTCGATGCGGGAAGAGCTAAGCGTCTGTTGCTGACGAGCATTTGCTCGTCAGCAATTGTCGAGTTACACTTGAATAGAACATCGGAATCGGTAAGCTCAATGTAGCTAAAGCAAGTGTGCGGCGCTTCGCAACACAACTGTGCGCGCGTGCACACCTAACAAGACAGCACGTCATTTCCTCTATGAATGCAAAACCGTTTTTGCACAGCAGCCTCCCCAGAATCGGGAAAAAAACACGAGAATCAAAGAGGCTGTGAATAGCCCTGAGGAACGTCACGCAGGCAGTAATGTGAATATTTAGGCTTGTTTTTTAACATTTTAAATGTTTTTTTTTAATAAGAAAAGTCACCTTGAGGCACTGTTATTCATTAGAAAGATCACTCACGAAAACGTCATACGCGTTTTTTTTTATAAATAAACCGTTTTTAATTGGCATAGATGAAAACTAACATGCCCACCCCGTGCTTTGACCTAGGGCGCCGTCTGCTTGTATCCTACCAGCTCCGTCACAGGAGGACGCCCGCGAGGTGGCGCCACCAAAACACCTCGTCGCCAATAGCCTGGTGTTGGCACTTTCCGCACAAGGTTTTTCTTTCGCGCCGGATTAGCCTGTGGTACCTCGTCGCCTATGGAGAAGGGGGAGGGGGGGGGGTCGGAACAGCTTTGAGTGTGGGGGCATGCCCCCACTGGTTTAGAATCTGTGGGGGCGACTGCCCCCACTGCCCCCCCGGTTCCGGAGCCCCTGGGTGTCACATGACATCACGACTCCCCATTGCGAGTCACGTGATACCGTGAAGCACTCGATTGTCATGAGCGCGAGTCGAGTACTAGGGTTCATGACAATCGCATTGCCAAACACTGGGGTAATGGCTCGTCTTGAATCAAAGATGAGAATAGCCGAAGTCTAACAATGTCTAAAGCTCAACACATGCTTTATTCTTTGCCAACCGCATCGCATGACTGTGATGAACACTGACGGTATATAATTAGTGTCAGATCACGTGGCCACTTGTCCTAGTTAGTTGAGGAGGGGATTGCTGGTTCTTTCCTTTGTTTTTCCTTTCTCTGCCATTGAACGGAGAGAAGGACTAATGGATGTTTTTTTTTTAAAGCTATCAACGTCAAAGATTAGCTCTTAGCGCTATTAACCGAAAGTTAAAAAATGGTTACACTACTCATTTTACATGTACACATCATTGAGGCACCCAAACATGTTTTCGTTGTTGCTGAATTGTCTCAGAAAGTTTTCCCCGAGAATATGAACATGGAAAGAACTAAATGTGGCTTATTAATCGGACGATAAGTAGAACTACAAATGTACGAAAGAAATGCCAGAAAAGAATTATCCTAGTGGCCTCAGAGGGACTGCCGAACGTTGAGAGCCGCTTTAATTGTGGCAGGAGTGTCGTTATAAAGTTATTCCCCAAGCTTTGACCACCACCGTATTTTGTTCTAACCTCACAGTTTTTGTGTGACAAATAAAATAGATGCACTATTCCTGTTCACAATTGACACCAATTTAATTGTCTAATTAACATCCACAAACGGAGAAAGTAGTTTCTCAGGAATGAAGGTATTCTCTAAAAGAGCATCGAATCAAGAAAAAATGAGGAAAAGCGGGTTTGGGGGGGGGGGGGGAATAGTTTTAAAACATACTATGTTCTAAAGATTCCTCTGCTCCGCATCTTCGGCAGAGATCAGAAAGCATCGTCTAGAAAACTACTTGGTTTACAAAAATACTTTTGCCAGAAAGCACGTTATCGTTGTGCCAGACGCTCGAGCCGTTCCTAACCACGTTGCAAGAACCAAGAATAATTTCTGTCTCTCAAATGAATGGCTTGCATTGAGCGCAAACCTTCTGCAGTGTGTATTTTGCACCACCGGATTTGATTTTCTCAGCAAGAACAAATCGCAATGACCACCAGCATATAGTGCGATGACGTCACTTGCAAACCATGTTAAACAGTTAGGTTTTTTTGGTGAAATGCGATGTTCTTAACACTGGCAAAAAGTGTATCTGAAAATTGTAAATTTGTGCAGTATATATAACAGTTTCGCGATGGTCTGTGGCAGCTTAATAAGATGTTAGAGTGCGCATGACCGAGAAAACAGAGTTGTAAAGTGAGGGCCCCAAACAAGTGCACGTAAAACCGAATATAACATTAGCCTCCATAGACAGTATTTTGTGAAGGTCCAAGCTCGTACAAGCTAATGTCTAAATGTAATTTATATTAGAAATATATTGTTTCTTCTTCGCGCTAGTTGTGTGTAATTAGGAATATCATTACATGCGTCATCTCTATGTATATCTTTTTGCAGTAAGGCGTTGTGGATGGGATTATTTAGAAGAATACCATTTATTATTTCTCTGCACATTTCGTGCATTTGCCTTCAAATCTAGTATGTGAGCACACAGTTCTTTTGGGAATACCCCGCGACCCGGTGTTTTCCATTGCCAAACAACGAACAAAGAAGTACATTTCCCAAGACTCAACATATGACGTATTTTCGAGTATCGTTTTCCCTGTCGGTCTCAAGCGGTTATGTAAACTTCCTCCAGTCAAATTTATTGATTACAATAAAATATACTGTAAACGACTTATTTTTCGCGGGATCAATATTTCGCGATTTATATTAAAGCTGAAGTTTCGGAACAATTCGCGAGTTCTAACTTTTACGACCCGTGGGATCTCAATATAGATTCCAATGTGTTTCCATTTTAACAGAATTGTTCGCGGGATCTATTTTTCGCGAATTGTAGGCGATTCGTGAAATTCGCGAAAATTAGGTCCTGGCGAAAATTAAGTTGTTTACGGTATTTAATTACTGACTGAATGTTTGACAACATAAACAAAGACCCAATCACCTTAAAGATATACGTAATAAGTAAATGCACCTCAAATTATCTAGTATATGCGATGCAAATATTTCCCGGCGTTTTTATCCTCGATAGCCACGTCTAAAATGATTTGGGAGAGCTTAAACAAATGTCTGAATTTGAAGCTGATTTAAATAACTATGTATTCCTGACACTATTTACCATCTAAAACACATAGAAGTCTGTTATTGCCTTTTTTATATGATGAACACCATTTTTATGTGTCTGTGGGCTGGACAAAATCAAAACACAAAGGGGCGCGTGGCGGAACACGCAGACCCTCAGAAAGTGACCAAATAAGTAGCTCCAACGTCATAGTTTGAAATAGTAGTTTCCTTCAATAAACAAAAACTCACCAATTAGCAAGTGCGATACTTATTTGCAAATTTAATTTACCGGCATCTTGTCAAGAACATCAACAGCCAAGCTAGGTCGAAGATATTCGCTTGAGTATGCGCTATTAAAGGCCACATCCGATCTGAGTATGAAGGTAGGAATAAATGAGAGTAATCAATCCGATAACTCTGCTGCATGATTATTCGCCTACATCCCCGTGCTGAGTTTAAACAATTCCGGTCATAAAAACAATTAAGCGTTCTGATTGCCGATCAGTGTTTCTATAAACGGTAGACTGCAAGGGCTTGTCCTAAAACTATCGTCACATTGTGAAAATATGATTGCTTTTAGTTCAGTTGTCGTCATATATATTGTGAAACGTATTTCGTAAGTTAGGTTTCACGATATATAATGGTGATGAGGTTCCCATTCTATGATTTCGTGAACTGAAATTAATTTTAAGTTCAACATCACAATTAGGATTCAACTTTTAATACTGCCACGCGAATTTGTACTAATCACGGGTATTTTAGGCGACCTACCAGCCTTCGTGATACCTATCAATTCAGGTAAAATATAGGTGACTGAGGTAAACAACCAGATCTTGAGCGTTTAAGCATGACCAGTTGTATGTTAATCTAGCTTTTCGTTTACTGTTTCGTCAAAAGTAAATAGATCATTTTTTTTTAATTTTTGGCTCGTGAAGTAAAAGTGGATTGTACGAAGGATAAAAATTTGTATAATTATTCGTTTCACGGTGAAAAAAGTGCTTATTGCCAAAACAACGCGGAAAAAATATTCTCAATTTAGCGGTTCAAACCGGTTCGAACCGGTTCAAACCGGTTCGAACCGTTATTTTTTGCTCCCCGGAACTGAACCGGAACTGAACCGAAAGCCGTAAACCCGAACCCGAACCGAACCGATATAAATTTCGGTTCGACACTCTGGTTAAAGGGTAACTGCAAAGACAAAAAAGAGTGTTTTTTTAAACAGCCTAATTGGGACAAGCATGTCACAAAACAAATGTTCCGCCAAAAATATATATATTTTTTAGCAATATTTACGTCACAGAACGTAATTTTGTCGGAGTCAGGAACTCTCTCCACATTTGAAACTCCCGCTCTTTCGACCCCCGCGGAGGAGAACTACGCCCTGCCCCTCACTCTTGGATATGATGGGACGAATCACCGGAGATTCGGATTCTGACAGATTCGGAAATTTCCGAACTTCCCGCGACGAATATTCGGCAGATTCGGAGATTCGGCAGATTCGTCGCTGGTTGCGGACGGCAGGCGTGAACCTTGTCGTAAACCTCGCAAACGCGCGATCGGTACTGCTATTGCATACAACCATATTTCGTCTTGTTTAGTTCTCAACGCATGGCGTATACGTAGTGTGTCATCATCTAAACCCTGGCACGCGCCCAGGTCCATCTGAGTTGATCGGTGTGGTTGACGTAGGCCTAAAAGTCTAACCAATCCACGGTCTCGGTTTCTGTTCGGTTTTTGCGGTGATCGATAAAATGTAGCGAAATGCTATGTATTATACATAATGTGGCGCAACGCAGAAACAAATATATTCAGACCAGGAAATGATTCGTCTCCTTCTCAGAGCTGCGTATCGTATGTACCCGTAAGGCGCGAGAGCGAGATGAATGTTACCTCGTCCCAACTTCGACAGCGTACTCGTACCGGTGGCGTTTCTCCGTTCTCGGCAGCAAGTCGGCCGTGAAACGTTACGCGTTGCATTTGATGAAAAAGGAACACAACACAGAGGTGTCCAACGCAACTTTATTGTTTGGAAACAAACACTGTGACTAAATCGGATATCATTAACCAGAAAGGTACAAATGCAGTATAGGAAATAATAGTACGACGCAAGGAGTTTCAGATTGTTTCCCGTGTTCCGATAACAATACTCAGTGCACACACGTTGGAAATTATCGAATTGAACATACTCACTTCTGTGGTGTGTGCATACTATGACCGTAATTATGAACACGAAATGTGTCTGTCCCGAATAGCACGTATGGCATCGATCTCTTGCGGCGATGAAAACATCCGCTTATATTTCCACGTGCACCAAGCATGCATGCCTATTTTGGTCTTAATCCGGAACCGAAACCAATTTTCCCGCGATACCGTTCTCGATAAACATCCAAAATATAAACAAAGCCGAAAATTGTATTTATTACTATGATATTATGTTACGACGTTATTTTGTGCACTTCGTAGAATTTAGTGAATTTAATATCACGAAAAGTTGAAACACTCATCAACGTGATCTGGCAACCATGACAACGCCCCGAATTTTCCGAACTTTTCCGAATCGCTTGAGATTCGGCTACTTTTCCCGAATCTTTCCGAATCATCAGATTCGGCTCCGAATCTCGATTCGGATAAAGATTCGTCCCATCCGTCACATCACTACTCTTGGATTTGCTCTTTTTTGTTGACTCTGGCTGCTGAGTTGAACGACGCAGCGCTTCGACTTCCGGTAAGATCTGGCAACAACGCACGTTAAACATGGCGCCGGTATTGTTTTGGTTTGATGGGTTTGATGGTAGGGGTGTCGCGAACTTTTGTCGAACCGGATTTTTAGGTCGAACTTTCGGGGTGCGATTGGGTCGAACCGGTTCGACGAACCTTCGAACTTTTCACCAAATTCGACCGGTTCGACTTTGTGGACAGTGTGGCCAGACCTTGATACAAGCATGTCTAGGTTTGGAGAATGTTTTTTATGCAAAGGGTTATTTTAATTTTGTGAACAACTGCAATTAAAAGGAACGGATTCTAATCAACTGAAGAAGTTAATAACTTAATTTTTTTGTACTGTATTAACTGAAATAACCAATCAGCGCTGCCCTTAATTCATCCCTTAGCCATCACCATCCAATCCGAAGCCAACTGGCCTGCCTGTCGCGCATGCGCACACGAGTCGAACCTCAATACAAGGTTCGTCGAATGTTCCATTAAAAGTTCGAAAAAGTCGAACCTGGTCGAACTCGAACCTCGGCCGGTTCGCGACACCCATGGCGAATAGAAGGGTAGGAGAGGGCATGACGTCAGCCGCGTAGCCTCCACAAGCCATGCTCCTTTGACGCCTCGCTTCTTTCTCATTTTCCTCCTTACTCTCCCCACTTATCACGCCAACGTGACCACATCACGTGACCACACTCTAGCCTTCGTCTAGCTATGGTGTACTAGAATACACCACACTCTAGCCTTCGATCCAAGGTGGTTAGAAGTACGCGTTGCAATATTGGCGAAACCTAGTCATAAAAAGTTTAAACGATTTTGTGCCCAGCGTGACCGCGGATCTCTCTGGCGATTGGTGCGCGTGACATGTCACGTGCGAGATGGATGGTTGATTGTAGGAGGATTCCTTGCAGGCTTGCGCGCGCTCCGTCCGGTAGGTTTTATCAGATCGAAGGCTAGACTGTGGTGTATTCTAGTACACCATAGCTAGACGAAGGCTAGCTACGGTCACGTGATGTGGTCACGTTGGCGTGATAAGTGGGGAGAGTAAGGAGGAAAATGAGAAAGAGGCGAGGCGTCAAGGGAGCATGGCTTGTGGAGGCTACGCGGCTGACGTCATGCCCTCTCCTACCCTTCTATTCTCCATGCTTCGATCTGGTAAAACCTACGAAAAACAGCGGCTCCGCTGCAGTGAAGAGAGGCGCGAGATCGCGGTGTCAGCTTCGCGGGTATTGCTTCTCCGCAGTGCACAGGTGTTTGAGGAGAAGCTCACTCAAGGGGGACTAACCCGCCGCGATCATTTAGAAAAGTACTAATATCGCAGATAATTTTGAAGTGAATATCAAATTGTGTATTATTTGAAACTACCATTTGGAAATTTGAATATTCGCGCAACCCTACTCTTCGCACATAAAACCTAAGCATCTGAGAAAAAAAAAGAGACTTGAACTTGTTAAATTTTTAGTGGCATCACCAAGAATGCCAGCTGCCTTTTCGAGAACAGCTCCTTTTGGCGCAGACATGGCGCAAATTGTGCACAAATACAGCCTTTGGAGCAGCATGTAGCAGGTTATTCGTTCTGGCGCAGTTTGGCGCAAATGGCGCAGCAGTTCTACCTCCCTTGTTCAGGCTCAGTTATTCAGTTTTTTGGGCATTGATTTTGCAAATGTTTCAGAAAAACAAATGTTTCTCAATGGCTAGAGAAAGTGCTGTGACCACAGCCTTTTGCAATTCTGCAGCGAGCTGGCACGATGATGGGATTAAATATAAAGTGTTTGAGCCCTTTTCGCATGCTGTGTTCCTTTAAAATATTTTGCCATTGCATGTTTCCCAATGCCTCATGGAGAAGAGGCACGAAATGCATCCAGAGGTGATTGCAGTGCAAGCCACCACAGCCAGGAAAAACAGGATCTTGGCCAATAAAATGAATGACCTCAGGTGACGTGCAGAAAGGACAAAAAGTCAGCGAACCCATCCTTTGGGAATGATTATCTACGTTAATGCGAATAGCATCAAACGGTGCGGAGTTATGCGCGTTCGTCAGGTGGCCGGCACACTCTAGATACGCCAGCCCACTCTTGAGGCGATTCTAAATTTGTTGACACTTTCACAGCCCTGCGCACGATCTCCGCAGCCCAGCACGTGCGTTTGTGTCACTTAGGAAGGCGAGCAAAGCACGCGCCATACGCACAAACACTCAAAATGGTACCGACCAGACTTTCTGGCGTCTCAGCTTAGTCTCAACCAACGGTACTTAAACGGTTGTTTATATCTTATCATAGGACGCGCTTTACAGCGCTGTCACAGCTACCGGTGCGCGCGCGTCCCATGCACGAGGGCTCATTCCGCTCTCCTGAGGCTGAGCACGGCCGCTACATCACCCTCTTCCGAGCGCGGGAGAGGGTGAGCTAGCGGCCGTGCTCAGCCTCACGAGAGCGGAATGAGCCCTCGTGCATGGAACGCGCGCGCACCGGTAGCTGTGACAGCGCTGTAAAGCGCGTCCTATGGTAAAGATATAAACAACCGTTTAGAGTGCGTTGAATGACTGCCTTCATAGCTCTGTGGTTAGCGCGTCTGCCTGCTGATCAAAGGGTCAACGGTTCGAATCCCAGCCGGCGCCGGTCTTTTTATTTATTTATCGACCCGCGGCGTAAGAGGTTAGATAGCCAGATAGATAGATAGATAGATACATAGACGAAAAGTGCGTGAAGTATCCAAAGAATGCTATTCGCATTAAAAAAAAAGGAACCGGCCGGTTCTCGACAATGGTGCTACAAAATATGGTGTTCGGTATGAATTCCCTGCAGATCCTTTCTGCAGGGAATTCATACCGATAAAACCCTGTGGGTTACGTACACAATTCGCAGTCCTCTGGGTCTGCGGGTCCCACGCAGATTACCCACAGAGCGCAGGATTATGGAACCCTGCGGTTTACACACACGGTTCGCCGCACACCTGTGGGACTGCAGGTCCTATGCTGAGAGCAAGTCGTCTGCCTCTTGCGCAGGAGTTGTGGTGACGTCACAACCATGCCGAGCTCTGATTGGCTCTGATTGAAGGATAAGGGGTAGACCTCAATGCAAGCCGCCATGAGGTCTACCCACTATCCTTTATTCAGAGCTCTATCGGAGCTCGGCGTCTGACGTCACCACAGCCCCGTAAAAGGGGCAGACGAACTTGCGCTCTGCATAGGCATCCACACAGCTCCTATAGGATCTTTGGGGACCCGCAGGGCTCCAGCGACAGACCCGCACAAAGTGTGTGGGGACTCACAGACCCACGCAGTTTTGGGGATCCACAGGGACCCGTAAACCCATAGGGAGCCATAAGGCCTGACCACACTAGCGGCAACGGCGCTGCCGGTTCGGGCCACTGGGCGGCACCGCCGTCCGGCGTCCCAACGCGAAAAGGCTACATTGGCCTCCGTATTGCGGAGGTTATAGAGTGACGCTGGCAGCACTGGCTCTCGCGTTCTCAAGATTACGCGCGCGCTCCGCCGGATTTCTCGCTCTTTCATCGTCTGCTCTTCACTATAGCTTCTTCCGTTTCGGCTCTCATCTTTCGCATATATCACATCGAAACCGCACTCACCGCCTAGCATGTTAGGTGTCTATGATGACCCGAGATCAGCGTGAATGCATCATCCTAGCCTGCTGGTTAATCTTGCGCCGTTGCCGTGCTCTGAAGGGAAGGAGGCGTATGTTTTGGGTCCGGCCGAGTTGGTGCTACAGAAACACCGAGGAACAGGTCAGCGCTTTGCTGCCCCTGCTGCGCGCCGGAGATGGACGGCTACTTTCGAGAGTGTCACAAAATCCACAGCAACAACCATCACAACGCAGGCGACATGCGAAATGTGCCACGGAGAAACTCCCCTGTTATTCCGAATTCATATCCAATAATTTCCCCGCGGTTGTTCTTAGCGACTTTATCTAGGTAGTCTGGCTGGTATCTGTCATATAAAAAAGAAACGGTCGCACAGTTTCGAGGAACCGCTCCGTTAGGAAAGGCATTGGGGGAAACAGTGATAGCAGACGAAACGAAACAACGCTACGTTCCTTCGGAACGTGAAAGACGTGCGGAGAGGTGGCTTGCGCGCTGCCATGGCATCGCAACGTCACTGTCTACGCCACAGCTCCCATTAGCTCCTTTCTTCTGCGGCGAGAAACGGCGAACCCTCAAACGCATGGGCAGGTTGCCTTGACGGGGCCCCGAGTGCGAAAACTGGTTTTGGCCGTCAGCCCGCGGCAGCCATCGACGCGCGACAAGCCTCCGCGACGCTAGAGTGGTCGGGCCTACAGACCCACACAGACTCTATGGGACCTGCAGGGTTCCATATTTCTAGAGGTCTGCGGGTTTTCGGAGCGGGTACCTGCCAAGCTGAGTACCAATGGTACACTGTCTGTGCACCGGGGTTCTGAGCATTACTGGCAAGGTGCCAGCTTCTCCTGGTCCAGGCGCATTGCCTCAGCCGGTGTGAGCTCCGTCCTGGGAACCAGATTATCCTCAGGTTAAGTGGTTTATGGGATAGGCGCAATTAAATTTCTCTGGGCAGCCTCAGTTCGAGACAAGAGGCAATATAAAACAGACTATCTGCTCAAATGGGCAGATGAAAGGATATTTGGCGAGAAGCTCGAGATGGGGAAGAGGAGAGATTAGCCTACCTTGAAGTACTCGTGAAAAAGTGCTCGGGTGCTGCCGTGCTCTTCAGTAGCCGCAGTCTGTCGGCACGGCTGTTGTTGTGATCCCTGCTTGATTACTGCTGCCAGTGAGACTGCATTCTTTAGGAAGGCATCATTCTTCTTGGTGTTCTTGTTAATTTTTTTATTTTAATTTTGATGTCCACGAATGCTGGGCAGCTGGTGGCATGGTGACTAGCTGTCCTACCAATATTGCCGTGCTGGCAGCGCCGCTTTTGTTGGAACACCATCCTGTTAAGAAATTATATTATTAAGTGCATGAGATTAATCCACAGCGTTATCAATATAGTGCCGAGTTTTTCCACATTAATTATGAAAAGGGTTAATTGCCCGAACTTTAATTTCATAGCACCCTGAATCTCGCTTATTGGCAAAGAGATGTTATGGTGGCGCCACCTCGCGAACGTCTCTTGTGACGGAGCTGGTAGGATGCGAGCAGACGACGCGCCATTTCAAAGCATGGAGTGGCACGTTAGTTTGCATCCATGCCGATTGAAAGAAAAATATTTATTAAAGAAACGTGTATGACGTTTTTGCGAGTGATTTTTTTATACTCCGTTCACCCTTAAGCACGTTATTCACGACACTCGGGGTGCTCTCGACCTTGTTGATGTTTACATTCACCTTGTTTGCACGTTCTTTTTTGACTAGTGGTAAGGCAATGACGTCATGGCCTCTGTATGTCTTCTAACCTCCTTGGATAGCGGCGTCGGCGGCGCAGAGCCGGGTATGACTGCTACGAAAGCTGCTGCATCCAACGTTGGTCTGTCGCACTGGCTGCTCCCTTAGCCTTAGCAGCATATGTGGAATCTTAAAACATAGCGTGAAGACCACAACTATTCACTCGCTCCTCAAACTGGCGGAGGTTCTGAGCCGCATGGCTACAACTTCGATGAGGCTAAACAGCGCGCAGTACAAGGCCGCATCCAAGAGCTACCCGAGGTCAGCCCTGCTAACTTGCTCGTATACCCACATCCTAACGGGTTCTGGCAGAGCGACGAGAGTCTTGCTCCTCAGGCTCCTCACCAACACGACCTCCACGCCAGCCAGAAGGTCCATGTGGTCACCGCCACAGGGGTCCCCGGGCTGCCAATTCTGCGGAAACAAAGCCGCAGGAGCCGATCAGAAACACCGTTTATGGAACTTCCCCATGCTTGACGATGTAAGTAGCAAACACCTCCCGGTGGTCATAGGAACTCTGGAAGGACGGACGCAACCCCTCGGTCCAGCTGACAGAACAGCGACTGTTACTAACATCGCTTGACGTATTCACGACTGCAGTAAACCTATAGGGGGCGCGCTTGTGAGGCAAAATGGCGGACGAAAGGAGGTTGTTTTCGTCGTTCAGCACGCGGACCACCATAAATTTCCTGCACAGCGTAGAATCGGTGTTATATACACATAAAAGCAAAGCGATTTTTCGACGATAGAAACTCTTCTTCTAGTTAGTGCGCAGGAATGACACGGTGGAAGCATAAAAATAATTAGTGGAAACGATGTTTGTTTCTATGCTGCCTACGAGAACCAAGCAGCGATAGCAGACCACAGAGACAAAACGACCTCCTCTTGAGCTTCTCGGCGTTTTCGCTGGAGTCGATTTCGCTGAGTCGCCACGAAGCGAAGATAGGGAGTTTTAGCGAGTCGTTTCCACACAAACGGTTCGTCCTCGCTCGCAGTCGCCACTGCACATGCGGGCGCAAGTCGTTGAAGGCTTCAAGAGGCTCTTCTCGTTCGTTTCTCTCACTCCGGCCGCTGAGAGTTATCACCGGAACGCAGCCAGCAGCGCTCACGACTCGGGTAAAAAGATGGCGGTCAGCTTGGCGACTGACTCCGCCGACCCAGCCGTGCGTTAAGGCGCGTTCACACTGGCGACTAGCGACATGCGACAAGCGACCACCGACGTTCACACTGCGGGCGATCGGCGAGTCCCTACCGGCGAGTCGGTTCTCGGAAGCTCTCGGGAGCCGCCGTCGATATTCAGTGCATCCCGCCACAGCTCGGGTTCGCGTTTCGCTGCTTTTCCATTTTCGTTGTCTCACAGCTACAGATGCGTCGTCGTTGCCATATGAAAAAGTCTCGTTACGCTTGATTTACGCTCCTTCGGAACCGTACAATGAAACACAATCGCTACATCGGCGTGCACTCGCTCGAGCTACCGCGTCGCAGTACATACCTGTCAAGAAGTGGCACGGATTTGCTGCCAGGCCGAGTTTGTTTTTCGGGCGCTCGTTCAAATCAGAGTGCTGCGTTTATAAAGCAATGGGTATTTTATAATAGCACTGACCAGAGCCGCCGCAGAAACCTCCGTGGCTCTGTATCCACCAGCGCTGCCGCGAACCGAGGCATTGTGCGGACATGTTGGTTGCTTTTCCTGCAGAAATTCGGCGTGCCGGATGTAAACATACGCGAGGCGCACTAACGCCACTTCCAAGGCGCCGGGGATTGGTTGAGCAGCCGGGCGATTCGGCGTCAAGTCGAGACATTTGGTCGGTAAGCGACTGATCTAAACCTGTCGCTTTCGCGACTTGCGACTGTTGGTTTTGCGACAAAAGTTGTCACTCGACAGCTGCGACTGCCGCTGTGATCGCGCCTTTAAAGGGATGCTGAACCGAAATCTGGATTCCACAAACACGGCGGCAAAAATGCAACAGGATGCTACAAACACCAGAACATCACTCATACAGCGATATATCGAACGGATGACCGTATTTTTAAAAAAAGGAGGCGCATTTGACAGATATGTTTACGTCTTCGTTTTCCGCGAAGGAGAGGCAACGGCCTTCGCGTCTTCTCCGCCTCACCGCCTTGAGGGAGCGAAGCGAAGAGAGGAGGAAACGAGATATGTTGACGTCACGCGCCTCGTCGGCGTGGTTCAATCTCGACCTTTTTTTCTCGAAAATACGGCCGTCCATTCGAGATATCGCCTTACGAGTAGTGTTGTAGCGATTTGCAGCGTCCCGCCTACAGCTCCTGCATTGTTTTTTGGAAATCCAAATTTCGATTCACCATCCTTTTAAGCTTAGGACAGTGGGAGGCGATTTGCTATCCTGTTGCCCTGCTTTATTTGAGAGTAATATGGTGGAAAGTTGGGCGAGTTGGTGGTACATGTTTATAAAAACGTAAAACAGCACAAAAAAAAAGAAAAACGGAGGACAAGAAGACGAAGTGTACAGAGGCGCTGACTTCAACTGATTTATTGGAAGAAAACACAATCAACAAGCATCACGGATCATAAAAAACAACAATAACAACATAAAATCACCGCCCCCGCACCTGTAAAACCTGCTCAAGATTGATCAACTCTTTGTCAAATACTGCGATAGAAGGCGAACGGACGCACCTTTCTTATTGCATCGAAATATAAAATGCCTCTAAAATTTCTCAAAAGCAATAAGAAAGGTGCGTTAGTTCGCCTTCTATCGCAATTTTTGACAAAGAGGTGGTATTCTTGAGCGTGTTTTACACGCGCAGGGGTGGTGACTCTGATGTTTTTTAAATGATCCGTGATGCTTGTCAATTTATGTTTTCTTCCAATAAATCAGTTGAGAGTCAGCGCTCAGTTTGTACACTTCGTCTTCTTGTAATCTGTTTTTTTTTTGCCACTGTTTTACTCTTTGTCAAAAAATCGTTTGAGAGATTGAACCGGATCGTTTCGAGGACTGCTCACAATGGTATGCGATCGTGAAAGCTGTGAACTGCGCACGCTAGTAAATTTTGCGATATACGTGCTGACTAACTGCCGTGGCAATCACCAGCAGACGAAAATATTCGGTTCGATGGCACACAACGTGAACGATCGTTCAAGTTCAATATGACGGAGACACACCACCGCCTTTGCAGTCGGTCAGACACTTTTACTCTATCTAGTTTCGTAGGTCTTGAAATTCCGACCGGAATTTCATGGAACGGAACGGGCCAGCTGCACCGTTCATAGCTTCGGAACTGTGTTCTCAAAACGATCCGCTCACTCTCTGGTGTCCCTACTCTCAACTTTCATTTTTCCGATGTGCCGCTTCGTCCAGGCCGAAAGCCACAGACTAGACTCTTCCTTCCCCTTCAAACAAATTCGCCCTTCTCTAGCTCCACCTTCCAGAGCGCGCTGCAACAGCCAAGGTCATGCCAAGACCGCGGCTGCGCCAGCCTGACCCCGCCCAAGTTCGCCATCTTGGAACCCATGGCAGACACCAGGGACCTATGATTGTGTGTATGACTGTTTTAATTAAACAGCTAGCAGTATTTATGCTATGTCTCGTGTTTATTCAGCAACTCCAGTAAGTTAGTTCCCGTTTACCTTTCCAATTTTCCATCCATACGCGCGGCGACATCAGCCCGTTTATAGGCATCGCATGCGCTCGGTGATTCGAGCAAAAAGATGTTTTACAATTTTAGTTAATTTTGTTTTTGAGTGGGCCACGACTACGACAACTACTAATTTGCAGCTGACAAACTTTCGGTAGAATATTCGGGTCGCCGAGCATAGATAGTGCGTGAATTCATTAGAGGATGTCGTCCTCACCCCAGATACTGTAGGGAGCATCCATGTTTTCTATGAAAATTGTCCGCGATAATGTATGATGAGCTAAAGTCATTAGTTTTACGGAACTCTGTTTCTTCTTAATGCTATCTCCTCCCAATCATTTATCAGCGTTTCAAATAAGATTGCTTGCTTGAGGCAAGGTTCCTAATATGCACGCGGATTAAGCCCTGTATGCCTATCGCGAGACTCAATCGATATCTTTCATCAATGAAACAGCGATGTTGTTTTCTTAACGTATTTGAGGAATCCTGAAGGTTACTAAATAAACCTCCAGCGACTCATAGCGTTACAAGGCAAATAAAAATATAGTAAGCTATAGCTCGTTTTGAAATAATAGATTTATTTGATTGGTCTTCCTGAACAGTGATGAGACCCCATAATTCATCACCGTATCAGAAACATAAAAATTAAGGAGAGACAAAAATAAACAAACTCGCTTCTTCATACTTAAAATTACATTTATTGAAGTCATCAATTAAAGTTTCAATGAACTTCACTTTATGGTTTGGAAAGAAAGGCAGGGAAAATAGACTGCGCAGCGTTTAGTATAGGACGTCCCTGTCTCCTGCTGCAAATATTGGCATAAAGGCCCGTTCACACACTTGCGCTTGACTACGACCGACTGAGACAAAACTGATTTTTAAACGTCCGTTCACACACTTGCAACCAAGTAGGACCGACTGAGACAAGACCGGTTTTAAGCCTCTTGCGACGGCTTTGGACCGGATGCGCTGCCGCGAAGCAGGTCCTGAGCTGCCACGAAAGGCTTAAAACCCGGTCTTGTCTCAGCCGCACCTACTCGATTGCAAGTGTTTGAACGGGACTTAAGCCTCTTGTGACGGCTTACGACCAGCTGCGCTGCCGCGGAGTCGGTCGTAAGCCGTCACGAAAGGCTAAAAACCGGTCTTGTTTCAGTCGGTCGTAGTCAAGCGCAAGTGTGTGAACGGGTATTATGATGCTGAACCCCAGCTGGTCAACACCATAAAGGCCCGTTCACCCACTGGCAGCCCAGTAGTGACAGAGACAAGACCGGTTTTTAAGCTTCTTTCGACGGCGTAGGACCTGCTCCGCAACAGAGAATCCGGTCCTCTGCCGTCGCAAGAGGCTTAAAATCCGGTCTTGTTTAAGTCGGTCCTACTTGGTTGCAAGTGTGGGAACGGTACTTAACTTCATGGGCAAGCAGGTAATTTAAGAGCTTGTGTCAAGTTATCGACTTTGTGCGAAATTGGCTACTCTTGAGGTCCGTGGCTATTGAAAATCGAGATAAGCTCTTTGGCTAATTGTATGGCTGCTTTTTAACGCTGGTAGGTTTTATTGCATGAAGATCCCCAGCCTGAGTCTGTGACGCCACGACACGTTTTCATGAACGTTTTGAGTGGTTCTGAAGAATCTTAACAACAGTTGGCGAAAAGTTGTTTGAGAACGGCGGATCGCGGTTGGTGCTGCTCGTGCAGACAAGCGAAAGAGTGTTATAGCTTCAGTCACTTCAGCCAATGTCATAAAGAATGCGAAACAAGAAAGCACCGCAATAGAGCAACATATAGCTATCAGCAGCGTGCGGTTTAAGTATTGACTGACACGAAATTAAAAAAAAAGAGTGAACTCTGCGGATTGCTTTGTTCACCCCCTGCCCCCTTCCCATAAAGATCTCGCGTGAACTTTCGGAGTTACTGAACTTCATTTTTACTCATATATTTTATGTAGAACTTTCTATAGTATACTACTTCTTTTATCGTTTTTACTGCAGCTGGAAAAGCGAAAGCAATGTTGCTCTCTTCTTTGCGCATACTGAAATCAAGACCTGACGTTTTTGACGCAGTCAGCGTGTTGGCTACTGTTTGGCTACTAAAAAAAAAACAACCTTGGCTCCAGTTAGCTACTTTGGTTTTGGTTACTTGTGTCAATTTTTGGCTTGCTTTTTGCTCGAAGACCCGGCAACCCCGGCGGGTAGTACAACTTAGCTCTCGTTATTATACACCAAGTCAAGGGCTCAAAGCATTCTTATAAACAAATGAAAGCTAAAGATGTCACTAGCGAAACTGGAAGTTTACGAAAAGCAGAAAGCACACGGTCCCTTCTCGTAAAAATCTGCGGACTCCCGCCTTCCTTGGCTCTCAGCGTTTCTGGGGTAGACTATCTAGTCCCCACACTCAAATGAGTTTGTCTGAGACCCCTGTGTACATGTTTCTAAATTCGACTGCAACTTCGGGCGCAAAAAAGACAAAAAGAAGAGTGTTTTTTTCCGCTTGCGTGTTTGATCGAGGCGACGTCAAGGCTTAAAAAGACGCTACTAATGTAACTATTGACTATTGATGTCCGGTCTCTGAGATGCACCACAATGGGGATTTACAGGTTGGTTGTTTAGCTTAGGTTTTCTTCCCAGAATAAAAGTGTCCTTCTTCGAAATTGTTAACCCGGTATTTGCTACAGTTTCTGAATCTTTTCTCACAAAATCGGAATGTAGCGAAGTAGAGTAGACCGTTACGAAAATAAGTACAACAATAGCTCTACTGAAAAACGTATAATAATTATTTAACAGTCTGCAGAGCGTACGCATACCCTGCCAGTGTCTGTGCCAGGGTCATGGTGCCCCTCTGGCTGGCTTTCAACAGCCTAAACGGAGAGTGCAGCTACGCGATCGCCGCACCAATCCTCCTCCCTTTCGTCACCTGGACCCCGCTCTCTCCGCGTGAGTTACGGGCGGGAGATGATCACGTGGCGAAAAATGGGCGTGGCTCAACAAGCACTTAGCTTCCACTACACTGTCAGTTCAAGGTACGCGTGCACAAATCACCTCTCACAATTAATGCGAGAGGTGATTCCCTTTCATGTCTAGGAGGGCACTTTCACATATATTTGGAAGGTGTTCTCCTACGGTGGCAAGCAGTAAGCATACAGCAGGGATGGGCAGAAATACTCTTCAAAGTATTTGGAAATACAAATACTGGGATACGTAATAATAACAGCTAAAATACTGATACTGAAATACATTTACAAAATGTATCGCGATACGTATTAGAAATACATTTGAAAATTTTTTGAAAATGTATTTGGAAATACAAATACAAATACTGAAATACTTTTTTTCTTTTAAGCATTCGAGACATGAAATCCCGTATTACGGGCAACACGTTATTCATGTGACAGCAATGAAAGTTATTTCCGCTACGTTTTTTATTCTTTACGTACCAGTGATACAAAAGAATACACGTTACCAGTGTGTTGCGCTCAGTTGCACTTCAAAAGCAAAAGCTTTTCAAAAAGCTCGTCGTTCAACCGCTGTCGGTTTGGGCGGAGCGTCAAGTTGGCAAACGAAAACAAACGCTCAACAGCTGCCGAGGAACACAGGTTGGTGTTGTAACGAATGAAGACTGCCTTCACGGTTGGGAAGTGTTGGAGCATGCCGACTTCACTCCTGGGGTCTTCCAGGTACCTGAAGACCTCGGCGCGGAGGTGGTGATGTGGGGGCTGTATCGATGGAGCTTGAACTTCAAATTCAAAAAACGAGTCTTCCAATGCCGGCGAGAAGTCATCTTGAGGCACCGGTTCTTTGGGCAGAAACCCACAAGTTTCTGCCGCTCGCACAAGCAAATCTTCGGTCGTCCTTGCTCTTCCATCTTCATTAGAAAGCCATCTCAGCTTGAAAAACGGATGTGAGCATGTAGCTATGATAGCTTCTTCGTTCTCCATCCTGTAGAATGTGCCGAACCTCTTTTGAAGGCCTTCGCAAACGCTCTCCCAGATGACTGCCCCGATCCGCGTCTTGTGTTGGATCGCAGCGAGTTTCTTCTTGACGGTCACCAACGTCGGCAGAAGCTCGCCGTAGTATCCGTTCACGCTTTTCTGCAGAATGTCGATTGCTAGAAAGAAAATAGAATCACATATTAATGGTGTCATTCAACCCCAAATATTCTGGTGCTGGTTACTTCAAAACCATAGTTGTATAGGAAAGTAACTTGTTAAAACGTACCTAGCACACTGGGAATTTAAACGAATTATAAAATAGGAGCCTTACTCACCTGTTGCAATTGGATATAAGATGTCCCGGTACTCCTCCAAAAACTCGAGCTCAGCATCTCTGAAGGCCACCAGGTCCAGTCTCTCAGAGAGTATCCTCAGCTGGGCTTTGCTCTCCAGAAGCGCAACCAACGCGTGGTACAGTGAACTCCACCTCGTCACGCATGGAGTGGGGAGCTGCCTTCCAAGAACAGATGCCACTGTTTCAGCAGATTTGGGCCGATTGGAGGAATTCCAGTACTGCGCGCACTTGGACATAGTGCTGTCATAGAGCCGGCTGCAAGCCGGAGATTTGTTAAGCGCTTTCTTGACGTCAGACGTCACGATCAGACTCAAAGTGTGGCAAGCACACCGCAGGTGATGCGGAAGCGAAGGCGTGGCGGTTTCACTGGTGTCATGAGAGAAAGTGACGTCCTCAGATGCATCTGCAAGGAAGATGTGGTGTGATTTCACGGGATAACTTGCATTTGTGGCGAATGAGTACGCTAACCACAAAAAAATATTCAATAAGAAATGGCCTTATTCGTGTTTGTTACTTGCGACTGTGTAACAAGCTTACCTTCTGTTTGGCTATCAACGCCGAATTCTTTAAATGCCTTGACGAAGTTGCTTCCATTGTCAGTTACAGTTCCCACAACCTTGTCGGTGTCCAAACCGAAGTCCCCGTAAATATCCGCAAGCATGTCGGCCACGCGGTCGTACGAATGGGTTCCTAGAAACCGCTTGCAAGCCAAAGACACCGACTCTCGCTTAAGGGTATCAGGTGAAATCTGAAAATATACAATTCTTATCAAGCTTTAATAAAATAAACTTAAATTGAATTCAACATTTAGGACAAGTAACAGTTATTCAGGAATGCCGCAAAGCAAATATAGCCGTCAACTAGGATTCTGAGAAAATCTCGAAAACATATGCGGACAGACGTAAAAGCCGTATAGTAGAAGTTACCTAAAATAAAAAAAAAAAACATTTAGTCAGGATGCTATTTTAGAAGTAGATGTGTCCGTGATATGACCAAAGCGAATTCCCTGCATCAACAGAGTGTTCCGGAATGGCATTTCTTAGGAATTGTTTTTATGTAGGACACGACTCACGAGAGTATTGAGATCGACAAATGAAGACAGGTCACCCCGAAAGCATGTAAGCCATTAACATGATATCATAAAAAAATGTTGCGATGTGTCTCACCCAGTGAGCTGTAGTGCCCATGAAACTCCTGGTTGTCGACGACCAGACATCTGCGGTGGTGCACACATACGTAGCAGACTGCAGTGCACACCGAATGGCGCTGACCTTCCCTCAAAATCTTCATCAATTCTCCGAGACAGAGTCCTTCGCGACATCACCGTAACTGTGGGGCACATTCCTAAAAACGAATCAAAACCAATATATATTGATTAAGATTGATAAAAATATTATTAATGTTGTGCGGTACAAATGACAGTAAAGTCAATGCATATCACCTTTCACGAATTCCTGGAACGGCTCTTCGTCCACGAACTGCAGAGGTAGCATGGTTTTAACTACCAAGTTTTGTAGAAGCTGATCGAACTTGTTTTGGTTTACGCGTGCAGGAACGTTCATGAAGTTCTGAAGCTTCTTTTGGCTGCCACATTCCTGAGATCGCTCACCTCCATTCTGCGCTTTGCGTCCGCTACAAGCTTTTTCAGGCCTCTGCAGATACTTGTCATATTCCGCTGCCTTGTTTGGGTGCACCCGCTAGGGTAGAAAAAGAAGACAAAAACATGGCATAAGTCAGTCTAAACAAATGCACAAGAATGATTTCGAAATGAATAATGGAGTACTCACAGTGAGATGCAGCTTGAAATTAGACGTGGACGTTCTCGACCCGGAAATAACTTTCGTGCAAAATTGGCATTTTGCTTTTAATGTATTACTGTTAGGCGTAAGCGAGTCTTCAATAGGTTGAAAAAATTTACCATCAAGAATGGAGCGCGGTCCTTCCTTCGACATCTTCCTTAGGCGACACCTTCTGAAGCAAAATTTCACAAACGGTGAACCTCAATAAATAGGTACAGTGTCCCCCCAACTAGTCCGGGTCCCTCTTTCAGCGGTGACCTCAAGTTGTCACTGTGGAGAAAACGCAAAAAGAGGCCACAGCTGAACATCTCAGCTAACCAGCAGGCTATCTCTAGGACGCAGAGAATACTTTGAAGTGGACAGTCTCCCAAGAGGGCGAGGAGGAGAGGCGCCTTATGAGGCGAAGGGGAAAAGGGAAACCTCATCATGGCAAAGGAGGAAAGGAGGGACTTCGGAAAGGAGGAAGATGAACGGAACCTAACAAAAGGAAGGAGGTCAGGACTGAAGTTGTGAACGAAGAAAGGCAAGGTCCGCCTCTGAAAGAACGAGGGAAGGAGAACCGATGTCTGTTGGAACTTGGACGGACGCGGACGCGAAATTATTGAGGACTTCGAGATGCGTCACCGTACACCCCCCCCCCCTCCCTGAAAAAAAAAGAAAGAAAGATAAAAGAGCTGGGAAATGTAACGAGATACATTGGCCCCTGATTGTATCGCGATATCAGGAATACTTCGTAAATTGTATTTCGATACTGAAATATAAATACTCATCTGAAATTGTATCGCGATACAGAAATACAGATACAAAATGTATTTCTGAAATACTATCGCGATACAATTGTATCGCGATACTACCCAACCCTGGCATACAGTAAGCATATACGCTACTGTATGCTACTGCTTTCTTTTTAGTTCTGGTTAGCCATCAGATTTACGGGTTGCGTAATGAACAAAAAGATAAGGTAAAAAAAGGGTGTACATCGACAAAACCTAGGTGTCTTCGAAAGTGCGTGCTATCCTTGATCCTGGACGGTCGAGTTCTTGAGAGCAAAAGCTTGGTCTGCTGGGCAAGTTGGTAGCTTCGGGGAAAGAGGGACAAATACGCGTATGATGGTGGGGGCGCTTATGCTGTCTTTGCGATCGGAGATCGTGAGTCGCTTTTGAAGCCTGAAATCCTCGCCGCCACTTCCCAGTCGTCACGTGCCACTCGACTTCACGTCGCACCCCTTGATTTAAAAAATCGCTGCGTTGTTAAAAAAGAAAGAAGCGGCTTCGATGCTTGTTTAAATAGCCACCACAGATGAAAGCGTCCGCTCTTTTGCGGCTGCATCGTTCCTTCTGAAATAGTCTCAGTTAATTATATAGGCTCTGAAGACTTGACTACAAGTTATATTTTCATGAATAAAGGCGACGAGATGATGAATAATGAGTTGAAAGTGAAGGTTTGTTCGGCGAACTTAGAAACAAAAGAAAGAACAAACGTGAAAAAAGCAGCAGCGAGCGCCGACAGCAGCAGCAGCGAGCGACAAGTGCGTCAGCAGTGGCGTACCAACTTGTTTTTGAGTAGGGGGGCCAAACCACGACCTCACCCCCCCCCCCGGGTCGCATATTTTTACTAGTGATGGGCCGAACTTTTGCCGAATCGAAAATTCGGCGCAACTTTTGCCGAACTTTTCTAAAGATTCGGCAATCATTCAGCAAAAATACACTGTTACCAGTCTTAACATTGATATTTAGATTTTTGTGACGAAAAAGATGTTTTTTTTTCTTGACTTAAATACAACATGTAGTGCCTATTGACACACTTATGACTAAATAAGGTGATATTCTACAAGATAATTGTATCGATGTCGCTTTTGTGTGTTTACTGGCAATTTTAGTGTTTGCTTGCAGAAAGTGGCGTGACAACGAGGTTGGGTAGCAGCCGGCGCAGTCACGAATCACGCTACGAGAGTTTTGATTTTGAGGCTTCATCAGCGCACGCCTGCAAGTGTGTTTACATTGTTCAAATAAAGGCAATCACTGCGTTCTTACTTTCTCTGGGAGTCACCGTTTCGTGCGCGAAAACGAATGCAACAGTTGCTGAGCCTTCACCAGAAGAGATAACAATATTGTAAATATGCATGTTTTTCGATTTGAGTCACTTGACGTCAGCTTTGCATGAAAGTGTGCGTTCCATATTCGCAACGTGCCGTTTTTAACCTTTAAAATTCCGGTTTCTGGTGTTAGGACACACACGGACGTTTAGGAAGATGGGGAGAGTTAGGAATGTCGGATGTGCAACGTCGAGCATGATAGTTCTGTGTTTAGTTTTATGCAGATACATGAAAATCGCGAAATAACGCGAACTAAAAAGCAATATTATTCTGTTTTGGCACAAACTACTTGTGAGCCGAAAGCAGGATTGTTATAATAATAATAATAATAATAATAATAATAATAATAATAATAATAATAATAATAATAATAATAATAATAATAATAATAATAATAATAATATTTATTTGCACATACTGGAAGGGGCCCATGTGATGGTGTGCGGGGCTAGGCAGATAGGTGAAAACCCTTACGCAGAGCGCCTGCCAGCCAGACTTGTACGTAGTTCAACTACTTTACTCAAGTTACTGTATTTTAACTACTTTTCTGGGTAGTTTAGTAACTTTCTAATACATTTCTATTTTGGTAATTAGTAGTTTATTTTAACTACTTTTCTGAGTGACCTCTACTCAAATTACAAATTACTTTCGAATTTTAGTGGTTGTTTTGCCTATCAACAGAAATAAGATGTTGGAAGATGAGCTGATATTTGCCTAGGGGGAAGCATGTGGCGTAGAAAAGGGGGGGGGAGCAAGAAAGTGATTTGGATAGTCAGAAACCCCCTAACTTTTAACGAGCCCCACACTGCAATAACACTGCTACGAGGCGTGGGGAGCGAACAGACACGACGCAAGAGAGTCCGATGATGATGTAAACTTTTATTTGAATATGGAAATGTCCGAAGATGGGTGGGGCCCCTAGTCCAGGGCTCCAGTGCTGGCCGCTGCTGCCTTGGCCCGCTCAACCAGACTACGCTGGTCGTCCGGGTGCGAGCTGAGCAACGCAGCTTCCCAAGTCTTCGGGGAAGGGGAGGAGATGGGGGAAGGGATGGGTGGGATTTGCAGGCCCACGTGACGTGGAAGAAGGAGGGGTACTCTGAGCAATGTGGGCAGCTAGCAGGGTTCATGGTGGGATAAAACTTGTGGAGGAGGGCGAGGTGTCTGTAGGTGTGGGATTGGAGTTGGCGCCAGATCACGGCCTCTTCCCAAGTTAGGCTCCGATGTGGAGGGGGTATCTAAATCTCTCGCCTCGTTGATGAATGAGGATTTCAGAGTATTGGTTGGGTGCGGGAATAAATTTAAGAATTGTGTTGTGTTCCTCTGTGTGTGGCACCCGGTGTGTACAGGCTCGGGCTACGGCATGGGCTTGTCGATTTCCATCTACAGACTCGTGGCCAGGAGTCCAGATGAGCATCGTTTCTGGAAGCGGGGTTTTGAGGTCTGTTAAGATGCGTAGAGCGCATGGTGAGATCCTGCCGGCTCGGAATCGTCGCAGGGCGGTTTGGGAATCGGAGAGGATATTAAGGTATTCCTTGCCAGGGCGATGGCCGTTTCTTCTGCCTCCACTGGATTGATAGTGCGGATGGAGGCTGCAACTACCGTCTTTAGGTCGCGGTCTATCACGATGAATGCGGTCGCTGGTTGATCAGAGTACATGGCAGCGTCAGTAAACCGGGTGTCGGCCTAGAGAGTCTGAGTAACTGTCGGATTAGCGCCGAAGACTGGCGTTTCTTTGTACCCCGAAGCTCAAGGAGACTTGACCCATTTGAAGAAAGGGCTTGTCCCCGGTTCTCCCCAAAGCAGGAATTCTTGCCTACTAAAGGAGGTATACACACTACATCCTCACTCAAAGGAGGTAACAAAGAGCAGAACCCGCTTTTAAGTTCATCTGGTGCTCCTGTATAGCTTGTGCTGTCTTTCGAGACGTCATCTAGTCATTTCTCTGAGTGAAGAAATGGCGGCTATAAGACCGATACAAATAAGTGCCTTATAAGTTGATTGTGTTAAATGGTTCGTCAGCGAGAATAAAGCAATTACTCTATAACGTATTAGATGCCGCCATTTCCAAAAAAAAAATCTGATGCACCTTCGTTTTTGCCTCCTTTTCGAAACAAAACTGACGCACCTCCGATTTCCCCGAAGCAATGCATACCGACCAATTAAAAAAAAAAGAAAACGTTGTATAGGGATTGAAAGGGCATACTGAAAGAGTGTTTAAAAAATACTTATACTTTACTTTGGAAGTACAGTACATTGTATTTATAGTACTTTACTTCAACTACATTGCACCCGATGTACTTACTACTTTACTTGAAGTACATAACCTCTCATTTACTTTGTACTTCACAGTAGTTTTTAGACGTACTTTAAGCAACACTGTAACCAATCAAACACTGTCTGCAAAATCAAGCTCAGGCAGTGCTAAACCTCAAAAGTGAAATGATACATCCGCAGTACATCCTTGACCAAAAAGAAGTACACAACAATTAGGCATGCAGAAGCAGAACCAGCTATTAAAGCATTTTTGTGAAAACGCAGCCGCTTTATATTCGGCTAGCAGAATTTCGCTAATGCATCAAAACCTATGTAAGTACTTCGTTGTTAGCATAGACAAAATATAAGTAACTTTAAAAGTAATTCGCTACTTTTTACGGTAATTAGTAATTTACTCAATTACTTTCCACTTGAGTAATTTCTACTCTGCTAAAATTACCTTTGAGGCTAATACTCAGTAACTTAACTTAATTACTTTTTTTGAGTAGCTTGTACATGTCTGCTGCCAGCCCTCCACCACATATGAGAAAACAAAAGAGACAAATAAATGTACAGATTATGCACACTACAGAAAGTGCGTAAAAAGGAAAGAAAAGAAGGGAGAAAACATGTATCACATTATGACGAGGATGCCAGCTGCATTACATACATTCTGGCAAGCTCTCGTGACTCGGCCCCGTTTGACGGCAGTGGGCTGCGCACACTAAGCGTAATTGTCAGTTGTCAGTCAATGTTTCAACTACATCATTGCATCAATGGAAAGGTCAAATGAAAATCACGTTATCCAGAATGCACCGCATCATTTGTCACTTCCGCAGTTGACTGCGTAAATTATTGGTCGATCATAGAAAAAATCGTAAGGATGCAGGCGAGCTGGTGAATTTTAACCATGTTGAATTAACCTGAGACTGGGGTAGAGAAGAAACATCAAAACGTAGAAGGGAAAGAAAATAGACAGGACGACGTCTCAAACTCAGCTAACTGGTTTATTTAGTCCACCTCCTTATATAGTCACAATCTCAAGGTCATCTCCACCAACAACAACAACCACAAAAAAAAAGTAAAAAAACAACAAAGGGTCGAAGTCTAAACAGTTCAAGCGCCACAGTCTTCAC
Organism: Ixodes ricinus; assembly: GCA_037355805.1. Lineage (NCBI taxonomy): Eukaryota > Metazoa > Arthropoda > Arachnida > Ixodida > Ixodidae > Ixodes > Ixodes ricinus. The sequence goes on from JAZHYW010066037.1 coordinate 31,301, forward strand.
ACAATGCAAAAACGTTGACAACCTTTACAGGTCGATGCGATAAGGCAACATCCATTAACCTTCAAACTTAAACAAAAGGATCAGTTCAAACTTCGGAATCATCCTTCGCCCTCTCCACATAAAATAAAATTAAAAAAAACACGCACACATTGAAACGGTAGTTGGGCCAATACACCTAAGCACCTCACAAAACAAAAAAATAAACAAAAAAAAACACACACACACAAGCAGGTTGCATTTCAAACAACAAAAAAAAGAAAGATTACATTTTTAGAAACTTTTTTGAATTGCTTCCAAACTGTAGTGAAGCCTGACTTATGCAGTTGCCTAGAGACTTTATCCGCACTGTCTCCCTTACCACTCTCTTTACATCGTTCCATTGTTATAACATTGTTGGTGGAGATGACCTTGAGATTGTGACTATATAAGGAGGTGGACTAAATAAACCAGTTAGCTGAGTTTGAGACGTCGTCCTGTCTATTTTCTTTCCCTTCTACGTTTTGATGTTTCTTCTCTACCCCAGTCTCAGGTTAATTCAACATGGTTATTGGTCGATCTTCTGTTCTTGAGGCAGATAATATTTAAGAGAATCACACTCGCAAAAGCTCACAAACGCACAGTTGAGGGAATCGGTGGCAGAGTGGGCTAAAGCGCATACCCTAGCTCGACGCGCGTGGAGCGAAAGCTCGCGCTGCAGAACCCAGGGATCCTGGGTTCGAACCCCACCCCTGCCCGTTTCGATCTGGATGAGCATCGTACCGGCGTGCGGTCGTGTATCCCTACTGCGCGGTCCACGTTAAAGAACCCCAGGCTAGCGGTTTTACCGCACTGGCTAAATTGCTCATCTACAGCGAGTGACTCGTCGCAACTTTAAATGGCAGACCAACTACACGCTGTATAAATATCCCCACAACCCCAATTATTATTGAACGCACAGTTACCGTGTCGCCTACTCCACACCTCGCCATAACCGCTGGATGTACTAAACTATGCGATGATAACCGCGCGACTGCGCGGCGTCCATTTGCGATCCATGGCCCCGTCGCGTTCGTGCGCGTGCGCAGACATTTGCCAAATTTTTGCCGAATCTTTGCCGAACTTTCCTTCAAAATTTCGGCATGTGCGGAACTTGCCGAATCTGAAGTTCGGCAGATTCGGTCCATCACTAACTTTTACGGCGTGTGTGTGTGTGTAGGCGTTATAAAAGAGGGGGGGGGAGGAGAGGGGCCAATTGTGTATGCGCACCGGGCGCTTTGGTCACTGGCTCCTTTTACGGCGCAGGCGATAGACCCCCTAGCAACGACGCCCACGCTGGATTGGCTGCTCGGCAACGCGCGGAAACTTAAATTTCGGATTCGGACGGCGCGATATCGCGCGTAACCCCCGCGCCTGCGTTCACGCCGCTTCGCGGCGACAGTGTGCGGCTGCTAATTACAAAACTATTAACCCACTTGCCCCCCCCCCCCCCCCTCCCCGTACACGCTGCTTTGCGGCGTCCAGCCGGCAACCCAAGTTCCGCTGTCCCCCATGCACCTCCGTAAATAGAGTCACATACGATTTAGTTCAGCGATGTTTCGTCAACAACATTCGTTTTTTTTTTCAGTGTTAATCGTAAAAAAAGAAATGCCGTAAATATCGCCAAATGCCTCGACAAAACAAAATGTTCGAGGAAAAAACATAAAAGAAGTAAGCCCACACCATGGATAGAACCCGGGTCTGATACGTATGAGGGTGACATCTTACCACTAAGTTACGCTACCGCTTCGGAAACTCGCATTGTAACCGCTGCCTATGTTGACGGCGGCAGCTCCTATCTCCACGAACCAGCCAATCCGGCGTGAGCGCCATTGCTAGGGTTTGTATCGCCTGCGCGTTAAAAATAGGCCCCCGCGGGTTGGGGGGCGGTGCCCTTGGTATTCCTTGGGCGCCGCCGGCCAGTGTTTGCCCTGCCCAGTGGCGGCTGTTTCAGGGGGGCAAAACACATGCCTTGCCCCCCACTCTGAGAACTGGGGGGGCAAGCGCCCCCTTGCCCCCCGGTTGGTACGCCCATGGCGTCGGCGTTACAGCTGGCTAGCGGCGATTGTGAATGCGCCTAGTCTTTCGGAGAGTCGGAGCGAGTCGGCAAAGCCGCGATCGGCTCCTTATCTACTCACTTGCTCTCTCGACTTAGGATGTTCGGGAGTGAGCTAGGGCGAGACTAACTAGGCAAGGTCATTCTGGCCTTCTTATCTTGTACATTCGTGACAAGACTATACATGATTCTTCTAGATGTACGGAGAAGCGTTCCTTGTTGGTCATGCACGCGGCATTACTCCCCCCCCCCTTTACAAGTACATCGCCCCTATGCAACCTTAAATAAATTAACCCAACGCTAAAAATAACAGCAAACAGTAAATTCCGGGGTCGTCTGAACCATAAATAGTCCACAGTTTGAGACGAATGACATGCAGTACCTCGGGTCACAGATGGCGTCGTCCTGATGGTCGGGTTCCATCGCGAAGCACCTCGTTGTTCATGTCCCCAAGGCGGCGAATAACCTTGTATGGCTATCTCACGGCGTCACCACTTCCCGAAGACGGTGGAAGGGCTTCCCACTCACAACGGAATAATTTGTTCCGGTGTCGACGAGTGCCGTCGCGTCATGGCCGCCGATGGTATCATCGAGTTTATTCGACACCGCCGAAGAAGCGTCATTTTGATGCGTCTCGTCACTAGTGTGGAAGTCATCCGATGTTTGGAGGATGTTTGCTTCGTTCGTCTACGGCAAACCACCTCCAGGAGTTGCCGCCCCTAGTTTTCCAACGAGGGCGGAGGGGGGGGAGGCGACGTTCTGTCTCGGCGAGACCAGCGGAAGAGTGATAATGGGTGTCAGGGTGATGGTGAACGTTATTCTCGGCGGGAGACACCTCAGGAGATGTCGAGTGGCGTACGTGGTTTCCATGTCCCGAGTCCCTTTCCAAAGCGTGGTCGAGGGTCATTGGGCGCAAACCCTCGCAGGCCCAGCTGGCGGCAAAGGCATCGTCGGTAAACGTGGTTCGCTTCCCCGCAGTCGTAGCGGTAGCGGAGTCGGTCAGCCGTTCTCCAAACGTCCGTCTTCCTGGGTGCAGGTTGCTCCGCGCGGACGTACTGAACTTGTTGTTTGTTACGTCGGGAGTACTGAGGTGCTGGAGGCTCATGGCATGGAGGCGCCACATACGGTCGAGCGGGTGGCAGTGGTCGGCGGGCCATTGCCGGGTAGGTCGGCGTCGGTTCCTCCGAAGCTGGCATGTCGACGGGAGCCTGCTGCTGGAAGACCTCGATGCACTTCTCGAACGACTTCGGCGATCGAGAGCGAGACCGGGTGTTCGACAATATAGGGGGCAGCTTCCTGATCCCCTTCCGGACGACGTCGCGGATATCGCGGATGTCCGGGATGCCGGTGCCGACGTCGCAGATGGACGGCGTGGGGCCAGTGACGCCGTGAATTCGTTGGCATTCACTGGCTCTCGCAAAGATGGCGCGCTCTATGTTCGACGCTTCCGTCACGAAAGCCTCGACGGTCGCAGGTCGGTTGCGCACAAGGCCTCCAAATGCCACAGCATCGCATTAAACAGAAAGGCATCTGTCTGCCGAAACGTTTTATTTGGTTCCTGGGAGGTGATTCAAGAAAGATTTCCAGAAGCATGAATCGCCAACTGTGCGGAGGACAGGGTTAGTTATTGTTTCTCCATCTTGTCGCATGATTCAGTAATGCAGATACGCATACTTGTCACGTTAATAGGGACTTGCGTAGATCACACGCGAGAGTTTTACGTTGCTTGGGGGAGCCGTCAATTTGAGAGCAGACTGAGCTGACGCCCGTGAGGCCCGCAATCCGACGCTGATGTTCTACGATAAGTCCCCAATGTGATTGCTGCAGTGGTTCTTCATGGCTGTCAACAAAATAAACCCGAGTATGCTGTTACTATTTTTTAAACAAATTTAAATTTGAGAACCCACCTCACTTTGCTTACCTGCCAATTTTCTATTTCGAAAATTTGTTGCAGACTGAGCCGAGAAAACTGGAAACATCAACCATGGAAGAGACAGAAGAATATGTATCTCTCTTTCACGGTTGATATTTTCAGTTTTTTCGCTCCATTCTCGTGCAATTAATCCAAATTGTTAATATATACTCCAGCTTGCCTGCGCTCTCGCAATAATTTTTACCAATTTCGTTCCACGATGCTTGCAAGGTACAAGAGAAGGCGAGTAAGCAGCGAACGACATGAGGGCAAATGAGGCAGATAATCGTAGCCTGTGTTGCGCACTGACTTGATCGCATGGTTAAAGAGACACACTGATGCCTGTACTCTAGTTTTTTGTTGTATATTATTAAAATGATATAGTTAACCTACAACAAGCATAGTTACTTTCAAGGAACTCTAAAACTTTATACTTAGGAGATTCCTAGGCTGACCAATAAAAGTGCGTTGGCAATGTTAGATGTGTAAATTAAAAGCAATATAAAAAGGACGAGGACAGGGCACGTCACAAAGGCCAATAACTAAACTTTCGGAACTGAAATTTAAAATTAAATAATTTTTTCTTGCAGAGAACGTGAAGTAATATTGACGATCCTTTCCAGGCACAAAGACTCAATGTATCTCGAATTTAATTGTCCCTAAGCAGCAAACAAAACTAATAGTGCCACAAACGATGTTATTAGTAGTGAACCGCAAAGGCGATGTTTTACGGCGCAAAAGCAAGTCGATTGGATATCACTGTCTTCACTATCAAAACTATAAGTGGCTTACTGACGCACGTACAGGAATTGCGATTCTACCGCTTTGACGGCAGCGGTTGATGCGCGCAAACACAGCAAGATGTCGCGGCGTATAGTAAAAGATTTTTTTTAAAATTTCGTTGTTCTACCCGCTTAATATACCTGGGAACAGATGAGCGGTGGTCCTTATAGACGTCTCGTTTCGGTCTTTTATTAGAACTTGACCCAGTGTTGCAATCAGGCTGTGCATTCCTCGTCGTTAACTTCATTCGAATGGATTAGAACAGGCGCGGCATGCTACCAGCAGCCGATAACTCCCAGTTTCTAAGAGCACTGACCTGAGTTCAAGGAGTGTATGCGACAGCGCAGCTGCGCGTAAAAAGACACTATAAACAAGAATGCATCCTTATCTTATCTTTGTCCGAATAGCCCTGACTTTGAAGAGCGAGCCAAACCATAAAGAAAAAGAACATTTATCTTGAGGCGGATGTTACAGTTGACGCTGTCTTGCACTTGCGAGACACTTCGCAGACGGCTAATGTTCTTAGGCCTGGATGCTTTCCTCCACCCCGGAGACCTGACACACCGGCAAGCCTTTCTTTGCGGAGGTTCGCTTCCTTAAACAATTATTCGTTTTTCAACAGAGAGAAAGCCTCAACGTGGTGCTCTCCATTGCAGCTGGCAGCGCCAAGGGACGAATGAACGGCTAATTAGAGCGAATTTGCGCCACGGCGCGGCGCCATTGGTATCGCTCCAGCACGCCCCCTGGCCCAGCCCAACGGTCCCATAGAGATTTCATAGATGGGGGATGAGGGGGCGGGCAGTTGAAGCTTCACACCGTTTACCCACTCAGCGCAGTCGCGAGAATAGGTTGACGGACAGAATGGGATGATTACGAGCTTCCCGGCGACTACCTCCACGAGTTCATTGATAAGCTGCAAAAGTGTCCTAGGAAATCGACAAGAAAGAACACACTGGCGGTGTGCTCTTTCTGGCGTCTATTTTACGGACTAAAATAGGGTAGTATTTGCTTTAAAATTTCGGGACAAAAATTTAATATTTTGGCTTTTAAAAAGCGGCGACCAGCTGGACACTTTGACGAGTTTTCCTTCGACGAGTTGCCCTTTGACAAATTGGCCTATTCAATGAATGGGCCGCCGACGAGTTGGCCATCGACGAGTTGGCTTTCGGCGAAGTTAGCCGAGGCCTGATTTTAAGATATCGACATTTATCGAAGCAACAATTGTTTGCAACTTTTGTCGGGGGACAAACTAGTTTTGCAACGGCAATGACGCCAACGCCAAATTCAACTGAGTAACTATTAATTGATATAAGCGCGTTTTCTTGAATCCAGCATACTCTTACACCCGGCTATTATTTATTTTTGTTTTTGAAAATTAGAAAACATAGAGTTATTACAATAAACGCTAGAGGCTCAGCTGGCGCTAGTGTCTACGGGACTTCCGGTTGCAAATTGAAGCAGACAGCATGCAGTCTACTTTTCCAGTCTTCCTGTGTATTCCTATGGGAAAACGCGCGTGAATTTTGTCTCTTCGCCGGAAAATAACATGAATAACTTTTGTTATTTCGGTTGTACCGGATAGTATGTACCTTTATTAATATTGTGAAAGTGTAATGGCTTTAGTTACAGCATTTTTTCTTTACCGCTGAACGATGTTAAACTTCGCTATATTTCAGGCCCAAACCTCTGTTCCATGGCAGGTATGTAGAAACGAGCGACGATTCTAAGCAAAATAACGATCGAAAGGAATGTAGAGTATGTTCAAAGTTCGCCAGTATTCCGTTGGTGCTTATATATTGCTAACATGCCCGTCCTGTCACTATATGAAAATGACCCCGTCGTGTATCTTTACAAGTGGTTAAAAAAAAACAACGTTCGAAACGTAAAGAATAAAGTACGTGGGCTACGAAAGGTGTGTTTTCTTATTATTTCCTATGTCGGGCAGTTTTTATCGGGCACCTGTTCTCTGGCTTCTCTCTATTTGCAAAGATTTGGAGCGTGCGGGTGATGATTTGAACCCAGAACAAGCATCTTCGCACATATTCATGAGCAGAAAGAATAAAGCAGTACTTATTTATTGAAAATCGAACTATATTACGTGACTTTCAATTTATTTTGATCGTCTGCAAGCACAAGGAGTTACTTATCCAGTGTTACTGCGTAGTTCTTGCCGTCTCTCTCGGTTTTCCACATGTCCTTCGTTCGTTTGGCACGTATATCCCCCATACTGGAAAGCGCCGACGCCGTGTTCGCGCTAACAGTGTCCGACAGTGCACATAAATACATGTACGAAGCGGTTTTAGCACCGTTTTTCATGCCACGATTTTAAAATAAAAACGCCGTAACTGACCAATTATTTCATCTGCGTGACTGGGAAATGTTCCAATGTGCCTAGTACGTACGAATTATTCGTGATATTTGCTCTTATAATCGAGCGCAGAGAGGAAATTCACTCGCTTTTTTCCATAGAAATGCATTACCGGAAGTCAATTTCCGACTGCTTGCTGTCTGCTTCAATTTGCAACAGCACACTAGCGCCAGTTGAACCTCTAGCGTACATTATAATAACTCTATGTTAGGAAACACTGCAAAATTTAAGAATACGAAAGAGTTAGTTACCAACGCGCCCAATCCAAGTTTGCAAAAATTTAGCTCAGAATTTCGAACAATTGGGAGTCGAACAAAAATAAACTCTGAGTTTTCGGCAAAAAATAAACTCCGAAAAACACCCTCCGAATTTGATGAAACTGCGAAAACACGGAATCCTATTACGGCCTAAGAGTAGGATTCCGTGTTTTCGTAGTTTATTTTTCGGGAAATTCGGACGGTGTGTTTTGGATTTAATGTTTCGATAAAAATTGGCGGTTCAAAAAAAATTATTTTTTGAAATTCTAATTAAAAAAATTCGAAGTTCAATTTTACTTTGTTTTCGATTTTCAAGATAAAAAAGTTATAGATACACAAACTTATCCTAAATTTTTTAAGAACATCACCTGTATTCATTGATGGCTGCAGCCGCGTTTGGCATTGCCGCCCTTAGCATTGGATATACTAACACGTCCACGACAAATCTTGCAAAGAAGCGTTGCTTAAATTAACGTTAACAATTTGTGATAGGGTGTCACAAAAAAAAATTAGAAGTTTTTTTTTCACCTATCAAATAAACTAGGCATCACCGAACGCTCATTCTCCGCCCAGAGGTAGCGCTAGAGGTGATAACCAGATGCCAAAGTCTCAGTCCGATCCGATACCTTATTCAAAAGTTATCCGTAATTTTCTGAAAATTTTATAATGAAAATGGTGGCCGACGGAGTTTTCGAATACATGGGGCTCTATGGCACCAGAAACCGAAAACGGGCGAAAAATGGGCTCCATTTTCCGATTGAAATTTTCAGAAAATCGCTTATAACTTTTGATTAAGTTATCAGATCGGGCTGAAACTTTGGCACCTGGTTGTGACCTTTAGAGCTATTTTCGGACGGAGAATGAGCGTTCGGCGATGCCTAGTTTATTTTTGCGGTAAAAAAAAAAAACCCTGTAATTTTTTTTTGTGACACCCTGTATATACCTGGACTTAGTCACTGGGAAGCATAGAAGCCTCAGCTGTCCCGCCCCCATCCTAAAAAATCTACAAGCTCATTGCTTTCTCTGTTATAAAAACACGACCCCTCCTCCCTCTAATATACAAAACTAGTATCATCCAAACTAGAAACCGGAAAAGTGGCTTTTGCCGTGATCCAAACGAACATAGACCGGTTGTCCTGAGCGAACTGTGACGAGATAAAGGGATACTAATTTTAGTCAATAGTCCGATATTTCAAACGGAAGTAGAAAGACATTAAACATTTATTTTTTATTTTTTTCCGCACCACAGTTTCGGGTGTTACATTCTGACTGAAATGACCTCTCCTCAGGATCATTGACACTCTGCTCTCACAAATTGTATTCGGAAAATACTGCCTTTTTTTGCTTTCTATTTTTCCTGTGTAACCTGAAATTTCGAACCGAATTGAAAATTTTGTTGTTATCGACGAGTGTTTTTCGCAGTATTTCAAATTTATCCGAAGGCACCGAACCCTACTTATCGGGCACGACTGTGTTGAGCCGGTCTTCTCCCATTCACCCTCTCATGCGGGCGATAGCGTTTGCCTGGAGGCCCCGTCCCTCGCTTCATTCGAGTCGTAAGCGACCACATCCTCATTGACGATTTCTGTCGCTCTGAAAATCTACCCACATACGAGGCAGCCTGAGGCAGTCGTGCTCGTTGATATAGCCGTTAGTTGGAATTCTAGGACCAAATACGTTTGTCGCGAAGCACTGATCAGAACTTTACGCATTAGTCGAGCCTTTTCTATAGACGCGATTTTTAAATGAAGAAATCCTAGACACTCATCTGCAAAGGACGCGCCGTCCGACGGCTTTTAGAGTACGGTGGTTGATATCACGGTCGGCTTGCCTCGAGAGGCAAAGTACACTCGAAGTCTATTGCATCTCCAACAAACAGCGATAACGGTCAAGCGGCTCGCCAGAAGGAAGTTAACCCCGAAAACGACCGAGAGTCTGCGGATACCTTGAGCGGGCGCCTCCCAGGACGGAAGCCCGTGTTTGTCTTGTTGATCCTCGAAGACGAAAGTCGGAGGAACTATGCTTGACGTGTCCGACGTGGTGGGCCGCCTGGGATGGTACCACGCCGTCCTCGGCGCTGTCACCGTGCTTCGAGCTTTTCCCACTGCATGGACGCTACTCGTGGTTCCATTCATCGTGCCTCCGGTGGAACATTGGTGTGCCATGCCGTCGCTACCATCGCTGCAGAACTGGACACAGGAGCGCTGGAGGTCGAGCGCTTTACCGGTCGTGCGCAATGGAAGCGACGGACAGTCAGTCGTGCTGGATGGATGCAACGTTCATCCCTTGTTGGATGCCGAATCGGCAGTGTTCGACGAGGAGAACACAGTGAAATGTGACTCGTGGACCTACAACGAGACAGTACCCGGAGCTTCGGCTGTTCCGGAAGTAAGTGGAATGCGGATGACACATTACCGTCTTTGCTTTCATCGATTCTTTCTTCGCCCACATCGGATATCCTAAAACTGCATTCAGACTGTGGGGCGGGTCACTTCAACTTCATCAAGTGGAAGGGACTTTATCGGCAGTAATTCTCATTTTACGAAGCGATATTCACGGGGTCGAACATGTCACATATGTACCGTGGGCCTTCTCGGGGATCTACAGGCTGTTGGCTTCATTTAATGAGTGCATCGTCTCAGAACTTGCAAAATTAAGCAACTCTAAAAAAAAAAAAAAACCTTTGTTTAGTTGTAGTAGTAGTAGTAGGCGTCGAAAGTGTGAATTATGTAAGGTAGAAATATAACAACAAAATTGATATAATTAACGCATCCCAATCTCGTATTTTCATTAGGGGACTACGGAAATCATATTATGGAGAGGCTCACATATATAGTGCAAATCTATATTCCATAGACTACTATGTGCAAAGCAACTCTTCATTCTACTGTTTATTTGAACTAGAGACATAAACCGTTTTGGCATGGTGGTTCTTTGCTGTGTTCAGTTATCCCTTGTTATGGCATAAAGAAAGTACGAGCTTGGTTTCAACTTCGCATATATTCGTTATGAAATATCAAGTTCATAGAAGGGCGGGAGAAGGGGTATTAATCTATCTGACTTCTAGCTATTGTGTAGACATATTTGAAAAGTATTGGTAGAAACATGTAGAAACGCATAAAATAAAGTTGAACGCACAAACTATTTTCGTCGTTAATTGTTTTTTCGCCCTGAGGTATAGGCCAAACATTACATCGCTTATCACTACCGTAGCACATTTAAACCATGTAATTCGTACATCGTAGGGACCGGACGCCAAACTCCTGTGTTACTTTTCTAAACAAGATCATATGATAGGCGTCAAATAGTTATGGTTACCTGGGTTAATTGTTTCCAATGACATATCAATGTGAAAAAAAAAATAGGTTAGAACGTTTCAAAATTTAATTTTTATTTTCAACATAGCCCCTCGAAGCTTTGCACGCTTGGTCCAACGCTTCTCCAGCTTGACGTTTGCTTACCGAAAGTGACATTCTTTGAGGTCCCGAAAGCAAATGTTGACCACCTCGACTACTTCTTTATTCGAACAAAACCTTTTTTAGCCCTAAATATCTTGAGTTTTAGGAGCAGGTGGATGTCCGAGGGAAAAAATCAGGCGATCAGGGAGGACGCCGAAGGATGTAAAATTTAATTTCTGTTAATCGTTTTTGAGCGAATAGGCTTGAATGAACGGGTGGGCTCTCGTGGTGAAACTACACAGTTTTTTTTTATCATTCCGATGCGTTTTAGAGCGCAGCTCTTAGGCGCCAGTTTCCGGCTTCAGTGGCGTCGCCGTCGTTGTCGGCGAAACTGCGCGGTGCATTATGGGAAACATCCCATAATGCAACGCGTGGGTCTCGCTCGTGACCCGCGCGTTGCATTATGGGACGTTTCCCCATAATGACGTCGCACGTGACGTTACGAGTGACGTCACGAGGATCCAGCGCGGTGCATTATGGGAAACGTCCCATGATGCACCGCGCGGGTCTCACTCGTGACCCGCGCGTTGCATTATGGGGAAACTTCTCATGATGCAACGCGCGGGTCTCACTCGTGAACCGCGCGTTGCATTATGGGACTTTCCATAATGACGTCATCACGTGACGTCACGGGGTCGAGTGACGTCACGAGGGTCCCGCGCGTTGCATCATGGGACGTTTTTCATAATGACGTCACGCGTGACGTCACGAGTTACGTTACGAGGGTCCCGCGCGTTGCATCATGGGACGTTTTTCATGACGGACGTCACGGTCACTCGTGAAGGTCACAACAAAGGTATGCCTCGTCCTCCGTACCCTTCCCTCCTCCTCCCCAAGAGCTGCGCTCTAATTCGGCATTACAGGGAATTGTAAATGTCTAATTGTCTGCTTGTTTTAGCTTGTCCAGAATTGCTGCGTGGTATTGACCAGCGGTAGTCTTTCTTTTTCATAAGATTAGCACAATTTCATTGGCATCCCTACAAAAACTGGTTCATTACTTTTTTAGCCGACTGAATTTTGCCTTCTTCGAAACCGATTCACCCTATCCAATCATCTGTTTACATTGAATATTTATTTGTGATGTCTTGTGTTGAATAGGCGCGTACATAAGGGTGCCTGCGGTTATTTGTGACACGCAGAACTGCATGTTTCAGAAATTGACCCTCATCACAATGTCACGTATGTCAATAATCTCTTGGGTTTCGAAAGCTACCATCCTAGTTCATGAGAACTACACGATTTAAGCAACTAGGAGAAAAATGGAAACCCAATTGGATTTACTCATATTTAATTATTATCAAGAGCCGTCAAAAAAAAATGACTGGGTGTCCGTGAAATACAATCGCCCGTGGCCGCAAAATGAACCTGGCGAAAGCGCACTTTGACCACCCGCACAACAACAACGCTCGACGCCGTCGCTGTCAGAAAATCCAGCATATTTGATCGACCTCCTTGTCGCAGACGATAACGAATCTGTAACGCGAGACGACGCATTTGGTTCTCGCATAGTCGATAAAAATACGTAAATTGCTACAAATAAGTGAGATATCTAATACATATGAGCGTTTTCCTCCAGCCTGCCTGACACACAAATGCTGGTCTTCGCCGTGTACACTCTAAAAGGGACTGAGTTCGCTTACGTCCGAAATGCGGATTCAGGCAGTCATTGCAAACGATAGAAGGATCCCGGCCAATGACGAAGCTTAAAATAGGATTAATCAAAACAAAAAAGAAGGTTAGGTGCATACTGGGGCAATGAGCATGATATTTCACTTCCTGACTGTCAAATTAAACAAGATTCAATTTATTCGGCGTTTATTTTTACGTACAAGATGGCGGGAGTACAGACAGTAAAAGCCCCTTCCAAAATGTGGCTCAACATTAAACTTTGAATTCCCCCTCCTCCCCAATCAAAATCTCTCTTCATATCGCATCGTTCAAATCTAATCGCAATCTAAGCTTCGTGATTCGCTAAGAACTCACTATGGTTTTTCTCGATTGACTGTGTCCGTGTTCAGCAGAAAATTGAACCACCCAGAATTCTTTTTAGAGTGTACCCCACATTCACAAGACTCGGCACCGTGAACCCCAGTTACCATTCCTCTAAAAATAAAATAGTTGCCTGGTTTATTTGCGCTAGTTTATTTGAATAAAAATAATAGCAATTAGCCTAGCAACGTACTTTACTACAAATGCCGTTCAAAGTCGACTGTGAATTCTATGCCTACAGAAGCAATTAAGAATCCGACAAGCAGGAAACAATGTCAGTGTTTGAAGGCTTTCCCATTGCACGTCTGGCACTACTGCCATTGCTTCGGCAGCTCCCCGAGTCTTTTAGCGTAGAAAGAACTGAATTGCGTGGCTGCTGTCGGACGAACGTGGCCGTGCGGTAACTTCGTGACCGGCTGTCGTCCTTCACCAAACTGTTGACCTTATTCGCATTGCATATTATTTGTTCCCCATACTGTGCTTGCAACTTTAAAAAAAATGTTTTAGATGTAGCTTTTTTTTTCACACACAAAAAAAGAAAGAACCTGGTTATGCACCACAGATCCACCACTGCAGAATCACCACTCACCGCCATGAGAGCTAGAACTGCTGCGGATGCCTGCAATACGTCTTTCGAACGCGAGATATCCAAGAAGGCTTACGTTAACGTCCTCTACAGTTTTCTTCATGCAGAACTTATTCAGCGATTTGAGATGAACAAGAGTAGCGGATAATCTTGAACGACACTCGTAGATTCCCGTTCTCTCTGTTAGCGACATAGTGCCTGCGCGTGCGGACATCACTGAGGTGTCCATTGTGGCACCGACTAAATTGCCGAAACAAAAATCTCCTTTCTAGTGGGATCTGGTGTGCAGCAACGACTGGCAGCGCTCCCTGATGCAGAGCGTCGTCTTCCTCGGCTCCCTCGTGGGAGCACTAATCATAGGAAGGCTCTCGGACAGGCAAGTCGCACTTCCACTTTTTTAGATAGACTGTAACCTTGTCCCATACGAATACTGTTTATAGCATTGGCCGTAAGGGCATACATATAATCTAGATTTACAATGGTGTTCGACAAACCGCGTATTCGTTTTCTTTCCTTCTAATATCACCGATAATAAATAGTAAACAAGGTTTGCACTTTTTATCCCAGAAAATGGGCATGATAGTATTACACCTAGAACATTTCTTAGCTATCTGTAGGTGATATTATATAATTATGTACGTGGGTGTTTATTCACTATATTGAATATCAGTTTTAAAAGACAGGTGAGTATGTAATCACAAACGAATTTTTAAGGTGGATTGTGTAAGCCTTACCGAGGCTGAGGTACTTTTTATGGCGCAACGGAGTTAGAGCAAGGATCCCAAGCTTGGTTCTAATGCATGAGTCCAGAAATCGTTAAAAATATACACCTTTAATATTCCACTGATTCCAAGTTTTTAGAACATATTATATGGGAGCTTCGTACCGAGTGTGTTTAACAGAACAAAACACAATGACGACAGGCGCTATTCAGAATGAACTAACTCGTCCAAACCCAAGTTTTAAAGCTCCAATTCGGCGCATTCAATATGACTCGTGGAAATATTCGGTTCTTCCGAGTACCGTCGGACAAAAACAGTAAGCGATTTATTAAAAAATACTCTCAATCTTGAGTAACACATTTTTGCAAAAAGGTAATTAAAAAATGAAAGACGTTTACAAATCTCTGGAACGCGAAATAAGAGCTCAGCTCTTGAGGACGAGGAGGGAGGGTACGGAAGGAAGGGTATGCCCCTCCTCTTCTGCTCCTTTTCTCCTCCCCCTCCATTCTCCTCCTCTCCTCCTCCTTTCTCCTCCTGCTTTCCTCCTCATCTCCCCTCCTTCTTCCATCCTCCTCTCCCCTCCTCCTCCTCCTCTCTCCTCCTTCTATTCCCTCCCCTCCCATTCTTTCCTTCTCCTCCTCATCACCCTCCCCTCCTCCTCCTCCATACCCTCCCCTCCTCTCACAGTTTCCCCGCTAAATTTATCTGAAAAATCTGATGCCACGTGACCTCAACAGGAATTCAATTCCCCGCTAAATTTAGCAGGGAATTGAATTCCTGTTCTCCGCTAAATTTAACTGGGAATTGAATTGCTGCTGAGGTCATGTGACGTCCATTTTCCCGCGACATCTATCGGAGAAACTGAATTCGTTTATAGGTGACGCGACATTAAGTCATGTGACGCCATTTCCCCCGTTTACCAGGGAAACTGAATTGGTGTTGAGGTCACCGTGACGTCAATTTTCCCGCCAAATTTAGCGGGGAATTGAACTGCTGTTGAGGTCACGTGACGTCAATTTCCCGCTAAATCTCGCGGAGACACTTAATTTGTTCATAGGTGACGTGACACCAAGTCATGTGACGTCATTTTCCCCGCTAAATTTAGCGGGGAATTAAATAGGTGTTCAGGTCTCGTGACGCCAATTTTCTCGCTAGATTTATCGCGGTTACGCCGACGCCGACGGCGACGCCAACGCCGCGAAACACTAAAATGAATGCCCACGAGCTGCGCTCTAAAAAAATCTGAGAGCATTTACGCTATCCCGTAACATATGTCACAGTGATAGCAGCTCG
>JAZHYW010066038.1:0-17834 GCA_037355805.1 Ixodes ricinus
ATTTGCACCTTCATTTTGGTCAATCAACCGTTTGAACACAATGATTGCCGCCAAATTCTTGAGTTTCAGGTACTACGGTGACACTTTGTTTTATGTTAGTCTGCCTTTTCTGTGGACAAATGCAGCTTTGCTTTGGATGGAAGCTCGTATGCACGATATATGCACTAATTTTGCTGGAGGCTCAAGTTCTTGTTACCAAGATGTAGTGAAATGGTGGCATTGAAACATGTACGAGAATTTGGAATTACTATACATGTATTTGTCTAGAGCTTCAACTTTGTTGCCGGTGTTGCGCCATGCACACGGTGCAATGCGGTTAATGCGAATACGCCATCGCTAGTTTTTACTTTTACTTGCAAATCAAATGTTTATCACTAAAACCACTTGCACAGTAAAAGGAGCGACTTACCATAATATTCCAAGTGATAGCCCACCTAAAGCTGAGAGCATATTAGGCGAAAATACGGGGAGGGCTAACTTTCAGTGTGCGAAATTGAGTTCAACTAAAGCCATTAGGATAATAGGAAGTTATGCTGAAAATCAGGGTGGGCTATCTTTTGTGGATGGGTCTTCTCTTGGGATATTATGGTAGATGATAAAACTTAGCTTCTCCCTCTCCACTGCCTGAACAGTCTGAAAAAGCACAGGTGAAGTGTCGCACTAACGGTGTTCCGCTCTGTTGAATGAAAAATGCATTACAATCAGGAAAACATTTAACTGTTCACGTTATCTTACCTACTAGTCATTAACGACCTTGCAAGCCATTCTTAGCATGTCAATATGATAGGCTGCGACCTATTGCTAAACTTACGAGCCTAGAGCTTGGTGACATTCGCTGTCTTTTATTGATGAAGGTGTCTTTGAAGGGCTGGACAAAACATGCCGTAAACGAGTCCTTCAGGTGGCCAATACTTTTTTTATTTTCTGAACCCCTGTACGTCCCATCTGTGGACGGGAATTCTTGCCGAATCCGACAGACGACGCAGCTGGGCAGCACCACCCTGTTTCCCCGCCCCAGCCTCTTGTGCACCCACCAGGTGAACTGGTGGTATGCCGTGTAGCGGTACTTCCTGTAATGAAATGAGATAGCAGAAACCAACGTTGAACTCGGAGCCAAGAGGGAAAAGCTATTCACTATTGGCTTCTGACCTTTTCTACTATGCGTTTGTATAGTGTCAAAAATCTCCAATGACATCTCGCAGTTTACATCATTATTGTCCTGTAGCATGGGGAACTTTTCACGTCATCTTGTATACAGAAGAATTTCGATCAGTGGCATAGCCAGAAAATATTTTCGGGGGGTGTTTGAAGGTGCTGATGTTATCACACACAATAAAACTATATATATATATATATATATATATATATATATATATATATATATATATATATATATATATATATATATATAAAGTACGGGGAGTGTTTTGACACCTGAACGCCCCCTGGCTATGCGCCTGATTTCGATTATATTTAATACTGCTTGCACAAGTGTATCTTCTCAGTTTGTTGGCATTTTAGTTTTTCGGGCTTTTCATCGCGGTATCGATATTTATGTTGTGGTCATTAGACAATTGTGCGGTTTTACGTTAACGAGTTTGTCATTGTAGGAAAGGAATAAACTTTTTCTGGTGGAATTCTGAAAGCATGGGTACTCTCTTTAATTATTCTGAAATGGTGTCTGACCCTGTTTATTTACATGCACAGTGTGGTAGTTACCAGATAAGCACACTGCTGTTATTCTTTTTCCGTTTTTTTTTGTTGAAAGGTGTGCGAGTATTTAATCGTAGTAGCTAAATCGAATTAAGAAGCGATCATTGAATGGAAGACTATGTGTATGTAACAAGCTCACATACAAGTTCCTGTGCAACACCAGCAGCTGCTAACATTATTGGGGTCAACCATGCTAATTGGGCCATAACAATGTGGCCATTAAAATAAAATTGCCAATCACATTTTTTTTCTTCTAACAAACTGTGCTTTCCAACTATGTTTCGATTTTAAATGCTCCAGTGCCCCCAAAATTAGTATCCGTTAGTGGCACAAAAGCTTTGCTTTTAATTTATCTTTACCCTGTCGCACTACACCAGAGTAAACCGGTAAAATTAAAATGTATTTTGCATATTAGGAACTTCAATACAACAGCCTGCTAGAATGGAGGGAAGGAAAAAGTATTTCGCTTGTGCCGCACCAACCACACATCTTTCGCTATACCTAATATGAGAAATCAGATTTGCAAATATTATTTGAGAGCGTCATGTTCGATTCAAATATTTGCACACCTTATAAATTTCTTGTTCTTAGGAGAATAATGACATTTTCAATATTACTAGTGTGGTGAAATGACCACATATCAGGATTTTGATTTTAGAGACAGGGTTATTCATAAGACTTGAAAAAACATGACACCGATGCTGTGTTTGTGCAACTGTGTAAATACACGATTATTTGGAGTGGAAGCCGGCCGTAACAACTAGAATGAAAGCTGCAGGGGTGTAAACAACAAGGGGGGGGGCTACAGCCTCCTCCCCCCCTAAATATTTAGCTGACACTATAATATACACGTGCATTTTGACCCCCCCCTCCCCCTCTCCGCACCCCAAGTCGTGGACATCCCAGCCACCTCGACCCCGACAAAACATTCCTGGCTACACCACTGTTCAGTTGAATATACATACTCCTCTTGGGTCCGGTTCCCCGCATCCAAGGGGCAAAAATATTGCATTTTGGTGTAGGCCAGGTCCAGCACTGGCCTGTTCAGGCAGTAGAGCTCGAACCAGGGGTGCTTCGTGATGCAGGGCACCCCCTGGTCCAGACAGAGCTCTCTGGCTGGGTCCACCTCTCGGCAGCATAGCGACTCATGATCTGTGAGCATGGGTCTGCAGCCGTTGCAGGAGCACCTGTTGGGACAAATTTTGCTCAATGAATGAATGCCGGAAATACAAGGGCAATCAATTCACACGAAACTTTACTCGATGTTTTCTAAGTTGTTTGGCAACATCTGTGCCATTATCACCGCTCGCGCGTTGGAGCCTGTCGGGCTGAGGCGACCGCACGCCGGCAATCGCTACAGCGTATCTATCTTTTGCAACTGGTAATTCGTAAGGGTAGAGTGCGCGTGCATAGCTTTGATCGGTACCAAGAAGACGGCGGCATATCGTGGAATCATAGCAACGTCCCGCCGTTTCAATACACGCCGCACCTGCCAATCGCGAAAATATGTACGAAATAAAAATGAGATATTTCTTGATCGCGAATGAAATAGAAAACTTACCAATTCGCGGAGCCCACACGCCGGGCTGGTGGTGGCGTGTCCGGCCCGTCCCCGTCGCCTTCAGACGAAGACGACGCAGACGGATCGTAGATGTACGGCTGTAAGCCGAAGCGCCGATCTGTCACCATTGCAGAAGCGATGTCCTCGTCCTCGCTGGTGTCGCTAGCTTTTCTGCTTCCGCGACACGCCATCGCGACACAAGGCACGAACCAACGGCACGAACCGACTACCATGCGCGGCACGGGATCAGTGGGGTCACGAACACTAGGGTCACGGGGTACGCGGCCGTTTGCCGGGTGGTGAGGCCGTTCAGACCGCAGGCATCTCAAACGTATAGGTTGTAACATGATTTTACTCGTTGACGCCACCAAGTGACGAAATTCATAGCCACGTCAGCTTTAGACCAATCGTTGCTTGAGACGACCTACGTCATGATTGCGCCGGATGTGACGTGGGCTCCGCTGGCTGTTCTCCGGCCGCTTGCCAGAGTGGGCCGTTCAGAACGAAAAATACGGCCATCTGCTCAAAATACGGACGTGCGGTTGTCATTTCCGAGTATTGTGGATCATAGTCGACCTATTTCTGGACACGACGGGTAAAATTCAAATTTCGTTGAAGTATCCCTTAAGACGGACTTGATACTTTTTGGGAGGTCAGGGGTCGTCGGGTGTCCAGACGGAAGTCCACAATTGTTGCTGTTCGTAGTACTCAAGTTTGAGGCACTGGCCGGCTTCCATGTAAATGATAACTAAAAAAGATATGAGTTCTCCACTTTATTAATTCTTCGCATTCTGCAAAACTGTGCATTCGTCTGCCTCTTCCCCACTTTTCTTAGAAAGTAAGCTATCTTTCTGGTACTGAACAAGAACCCCTGGTTTTACAACTATACGGACACGCAAAAAGCGCAGAATGAGCGGTGAGCAAAGTGTGGACGTAAGTTTTAAATATAGACACCGCAGTGCGAACAATGCCGAGAATTTTAAATTTTAAATGTTGAATAAATTATTTCGTAAATGAGCTTTTCTCCGCATTTGCCGGTTTTGCGGTGAGCATTTCACCGGCGAGCTTCTCTTCGATGAGCTTTTCAACGCCGCCTTTTCTCCAGTGAGATTTTCTTGGCCACCCAACAGTGACAGCCGACCAAGGGCTCATCGCAGCCAAGACGTGCAATAGACGAACACCGTAATAAAAGGTGTGCGGGTTCTTGTCTAATACATTCGCCTCTATTTCATAGAATACTGAATCAAGAATGTTTTGGTTCGGGTCAAACGAAGAATCTTCAGCGCGAGACTTTCACAACTTCCAAATAGAAACGTGTGACGCGCTACTACCAAAAAGCTTGTTCTGTTTTTAGCTTCACTGATGAAATTTTCGCAATGTTTGTTTTATTACGGTAGAAATCAGCCTCCACAAGCTGATATGCAAAGCGAATGTCGAAATTAAAACAAAATCGTCGAACTCAAATATGTTTCTTCCGGATGTAAGATATGTAAACATTTTAAACGCATCTCTGCAGAATATTTGAAAGCGCCAAATCAAATCACTTCTACTTCGAACAGAAAGAAGTGGTAACACACTATCGACCCTTTGACGCTTCGGTAGCTTTTGTCTGCATGCATTTGGTAACTTCAGGACTCACGCAAGGACCGCTTGAAGCGTGAAATCTTTCACCCCCATTTTCGTGACCCAAAACGCCAACAAAGAACGAAACATTCTCCCAATGACGCGCTCTGGCGATTGAAAACTAATGACTCACACCCACCCGCAAAGTATCTTCGCCGCCAAATAAAAAAGGCAACAAAAAATGAGAGGCGCTATCAAGCGGCTCCGGTGCAGCGTCAGACTTGGCTACTGCGCAACAGAGGCGGACAGCTGGGCACGCGGTAACGCCAGTGCGTCTGCCGCGGCTATGATGCCACTCTCTGGAATGAGCAGACCGGCGAGGCGCGCGGTGGCGGCGGAGCGCGCGACGGCGACGGCTGTGCGCCGTGTGACGTCACTGCTCCTTGCGCATGCGCAGACCGGCGAGGCGCGCGCGGCAGCGGCGTGGCGCGCGGCGGCGGCATCTCCGGCGCGCCAGCTGTGCGCCGTGTGACGTCACTGCTCCTCGCGCTTGCGTAGCATGGAGCACGGCTCATTATGCGAGCCACGCGAAACTGCTCAACCTTGGCCAGTGTAGCTTACGCAACAAAAGCAAGAAACATTTCACTCGCATTTGTGCCACCCCAAAACACCAACAAAGACGGAACATCCTCCCAAGGACGCGCTCGGGCGATGGACAACCTACTACCCACTATCGCGATAACGCGCAAAATAGCTTCGCCCGCCAAAAAAAAAAAAAAAGAAAAGCTTTTTAGAGGAACTTTTTCTCGAAATCCCAACCGTCAAATCGACGACCTTGAAGATGGAAGTAGTCCGGGGCGCAATAACACATTGCGCAATTTCAAGAGGTAGTATTAGCGACACGCTCATAGATGGCGCCAGGTGACAGCTCGATTTCTGGCATTTTGATGGGCCACAAACT
Organism: Ixodes ricinus; assembly: GCA_037355805.1. Taxonomy (NCBI): domain Eukaryota; kingdom Metazoa; phylum Arthropoda; class Arachnida; order Ixodida; family Ixodidae; genus Ixodes; species Ixodes ricinus. The sequence goes on from JAZHYW010066038.1 coordinate 5,799, forward strand.
TAGTTAAATTTTATCACAATAAGATTCTCTGGTAAAAAGATCTTGTAAGAGATATATTCAAAAAGTCTTGATCTTCAATATTGTGGCGCCTGAATTTGTATTTAGGCCCTGGTTTATTTTTAAATGTTTATGAAGAACGGAACGAAAAAAGGGCCTTTACAAGCAAGTTTAAGTTCCCGTAAAACAATTTTAACATTTAGATTGGGAAATGTAGCTAGCGCCACAGCCTTACTCAGTTTTTTACTATCTTTCTAATAAAACCATTCCCAGTTCAATCCGTTAGGTGGTTGCAGAGAAAAAAATATCAAAAAGTTGCCATTGGAATTGCATAGGGCTTGGGAACCATGTTTTTTGTTAAGTTTGGCGTAGGGACAGCACAGCATCCATTGGGGTTGCGAGGAATTGGTGTGTAACTATGACTTCAGGGGTTAGTCGCTGTCATAATACACACTGCAGCGCAAAGGACAGGGACATGTAAAAGACGTAGAAAGAACCAGCGCTGAACAACTAAAAGATGTAGACAGGACAAGCTTGTCCTTGTCCCTTGAGCTGCAGTGTGTATTAAGTATAATCAACTCGCCCATCAGGTCATTTTAGTTAGCCGCTGTCACCTGCACCCAACAGTGAGACGGTACCTGACATGAGTGTTTCTTAACCTTTTCAGTTGTTCAAAAGCACATCAAGACCATATAGTGACGCTCTATGCTAATGCAGCCTCTACTTGGAGCTAGTAGTTTCATAACATCCCAAAAAGCCTGCAATGTAATATACAAATATTATTTGAAAAAAAAAAATGCGGAGATATTTTACTTGCGAGAATCAAAGAAAGAATAAAAACCCTCAGGGACAAGGAGAGACAGCACAGTTCTTTCAACTAGCAACGAGCATTTACTGATGTCTCCTTCAATAGGATGCCTTGTCCCTAAGTGTTTTTTTATTCTTTCTTGTGATTCTTGTGTTTTTACCAACCCGCTCTTTGTTCTTTGTATTTTACTTGCCTTGCACAATACCAAAAATGGGGATCGGTAGCCGAGTGGGCTAAAGCTCACACCCAACTCGACGCGCGTGGAGTGAAAGCTCGCTGCAGAACCCAGGGATCCTGGGAAGGGGATCCAACCGCTCGTCACTCAATGGGCAAATTTCGCTACACAAACCTGAGTTTCAGGAATGCACGATAGTATTCATTCTTTTGGAGGTTACTTATGAAGACGTAATGAAGGTTGTACGGCCCTTGAATTTTTCCTTGAGAGCGCTGGAGATTTTTAATAAAATCCTGAAATATGACCGTTTTGACTGTTTTGAACGCGTTTTGAAGCATTTTTGAAAATACAATTATTTAGAAGACAAACGTGACAAAACGCTTGGCCGTACGTACTAGGGGTGCCTCTAATCTTAATTTTAAGACCATGACGAGACAGCAAAATATTGCTGTATTTGCGTATTTGTGTAAATAAAATCACCCTGTTAATTTTATTTCTAACTTGTTAAACGAGATGGCGACACTAGTACTAAATGCCTCAAACCGGAGATTTTCTTGCTGTTGCTGTTGTTGTTTTTCTCTCAAGCTCGAATTCGACCGCGATGTCTCGTTGCTCGTGGATCAGTAGCACGTGTAGCGAAAGCTCGCGCTGTAAAGCTCACCGATCGTGGATTCAATCCACCGCCTCTGTTCGTTTCAATCTGGATGAGCGTCGTACCGGTGTGCGGTCATGTATCACTATTGCGTGATACACGTTAAAGACGTCAGACAAGCAGCGGTATACTGCACTGTCTTTCATCTCACACGAAGATACCAGATACCCTCAGAGCTGACTAACTTCCCGCTGTATAAAGATAGACACAACAGAATTACAATTGGTGGCTCCGTTGGTCGGCACTTTTTGAACGTTGCAAGAAAGAATAAGAAACGTGCCCATTAGTGACCGACCCGAGGTTCCGCAACTTTGTCGCGAAGCTTCCACACACCTGCGATCAACTTAGACCCCTCCTTTGTGATGCCTCATTGTACATTATGAGTGCCTCACATTATATCTCACTGTATTATTATTATCACCCCTTATACGGGCCTCTCCGGCATTCATTGTACGGGCTACGTGTATCTCTGTGTCGCCTGTGCTTCCGAGCACAAATAAATACCTACCTACCTACAAACGAATATTTTGGTTTTATGTGTTACATCAGTGAGAGCGGTTGTGTTCCTTGATGACAGGGGGAAAATATTGATTCCTGCAAGTGCTAGCGAAACCAGATTCTGAAGAACGGTAAGAATTAATACCATGCATAATGGGTTGTTTAAATGCCCATACACACAGTTGCGTTTTAAGGCTGATCTCCATGGGACGAATATGCTGCGAAAAATCAACGAATTTTGCCCGGCGGCTTTTTCTCTGCGCGTGGAATCAGCACAGTGGCTGTTACGTCGCGCGCAAAGCGAGCGTGCCGTCGGGCGACGTTCGTCAGTTATTCGTCGCATAATTCGCTACATGGAGTTCAGCCTTTAGTGCGTTTGACTGCGCTGTGTTAAGAAACGGAAGCGAGTCAACTGCACATCAATGCTTCGTATGAAGCGTGGAATTCAATTCAAAGAGTATCTTGGCACGGGACATACGAAGCAGGGATGTCCTGGTTTTTCGCAGCCGCAACACAGTCAAACACACCCAAACGCTCTCAATCGCAACTGTTTATAGGCCTTTAGAAGAGCGTTACCGCTGCCTACCGCGGCCACGGTGTACTGCTCCTGGTACAGGTTGTATCAGCGTGTACCACTCCATCTTAGAATCCCCCCCCCCCCCCCGGCAAGGGAATCATCCCCCTTGATTCCCTCACCTTTTCCTCCTGGGAGGCGGCCCTATCCGGAAGTAAACTCGGTGACCAGCAGCAACTGGTTGAGCGAGCCCGCCGAATCTGGGCGGCCAACGGAGCCCTGGACTAAGGGCACCGACCAGGGACCGCAAGGTCCTTTCACTTTTCAAATATTAAAGTTTACGATGATGATGATGATAGAGCATGCTTCAAAATAATGGTGCAAGCCCCCGTTTGTACTGCCGCTCTGGGCAGTTGCGAGATCGCTATGCTCATGCCCAAGTCCAACGAGAGTGACTAATAGAAACAACCAACACCGACACGCGTCGAGGAAATGAATCACGCACGCGAATGTATCTTTGGCAGGCTTACAATCGCTCGTGCTTACTTCAAAAGCACCGAGAGACAGCAAGCAGTCAAAGATACCTTTGTGTGCGTGCTTCATTTGTGTTCGTGTGTATGTTTATACCGCCTGAAGTTAGTCTGCCTCAACTAGCGACTTGTCTCTGAGCTGTAGACGAGCAATATAGCCAGTGCAGTGCAACCGCTAGCCTGTGGGGTCTTTAACGTGCTCCACGGAGTAGTAATACACGACCGCACGCCGGTACGATGCTCATCCAGATCGAAACGGGCAGGGGCGGAGATTGATTGTGTCCTTTGCTTGAGGCTTATTGGTGTTGGTTATTTCTAATTGTCGCTCTATGAAACTAGGGCATAATAAACAACAACCATATTTGTGTTTTTTTCCCTCTTCCACTGGGAATAATCTTTGAGCTTCTCCTTACCTGATCATGTCATCTTATTTGGTAGCGGAAGTGGACCTCCGGAGGAAATATTCCTTCAGTGTACGGGGGTGGAAAACATAAAACAGGAGTCACATGTAACGCTCAAGCTACGAAGAATGCTTCTGGCAAGCTCAATGGACCTTTCCGAAAGTTTGACCTCTGTTGCAAACTGTGGAATTTCTGCACAATTATAGATACAAGCGTCAGCTCTTTGTGTTTGATTGCACGTGAGCTGCAACAGTACTCGTGCAGCGGTAGCTCAAGTCAAAGGTATAAACAAGCTTGCGCTCGCTGCATTTCTGATTATCACCCAAAGGTTCAGATTCTCACGTTCCGCAATGTCGGTTGTTCCGCCATTGTGCAGTGGATCAGCCGACGTTTACCTAAGTCTAATATCGTCAAAACAAATAGAACTAACGTTGTGGACGCATGTGACATCTATGTAAGTGAAACTGTAAAATACACTTGGCAGCAAAAAAAAAAGACTATAGTTTCATTTTTTGTTGACAGCTTCTTTTTTAATTAAATAAATGCTAAAGGTGTCCACAACGTAAGTTCCTGTTTTGACAATATTAGGCTCAGGTGGACGTCGCTCATAGAGAAATGTCTTCTCTCGTTTTTATCTTTTGATCCAGTTGACGTCCTCCTCTCAAATTTTCGCGCTCTATTCCAACTGCTGGCGTCCCATTTTCAGAGTTTAATCTTCCCGCGATGCGTAAATTATCTACACAAGCCAAAAAATAAGATTTTCTAAAAAAAAAATCATTACTAAGTGCATGCACTGCACGCGCTCATCTCTTCTATATAAGTAATTAGAAGTAAATAATCAACATAAGATAGGAAAAATATACTTTTCCTTTCAAGCAGTTATGTGACTGTAGACGCCAGCACGTGTTGCACGTGTAACTAGTCATCAGCAGACTCCTAGCGAAAGGCCTGATAAGGCTCTGAAGGCGAGACTTTTGTTGATTCGATTTTTTTGTGTGTGCTATGTTAGCGCGCGTGGTCAAACGCTTGCATACGCTACAAGTGTGGCTCGTAAGCACCCTAAGATCGTGCAGGGTTGGACAGAGATACCCTAATATGTAGGGTGCCTCAATGTCCTTCTGCTTAGGGTGATGCCACCCTTTGTAGTACCCGATGCCGACAGCACGCGCTCACGGGTAAAATACAAATAAATCGACGAAAACAAAATGTCGCCATAGCACAGTCAGCTCCAAAAACACGTGCCGGGACACGCTCTTTCACGCGCTTCTGAACAAAAAATAAAAATAAAAGTGTGGGACGAAATGGCCAGGTGTCTCCACCCTAAGCAAAGCGCACATGAAGGCACCCTACTAATATGTATTTGGAAAAAAAAAATAGTTGCATGAGTTGCAAGGAAGGCTAAAATACTTATTTCGAACAACATTTATATTATGAAACATTATTTCTGATATTTTCATTCTCTGTAGACCTTGTTTGGTGGCTAGTGGATAAGAAAAACAAAAAAGAAGCATGCTTTCTATTATTTTGCACTATTGCAATATATTTTCTTAACCAACAAACAGGTGCTTACTCTGAGATGCAAATTGAATTTTGACGTTCGCGTTTTGGCGCCCGAAACAATTTTTCTTTCGTAAATTTAACACTTCCCGTTTTGCGGATTACTAAGAAAAAAACGGGCCATCAATAGGTAGAAAATACGTTTCTACCAAAGGTGAGGCGTACGTTTTTTGTTTTGTTTTTCTCTTCACCTTTCTAATTTTTAGGCAAAATCAAATGAACCTCTAAATAACTTTAGTGTCTTCATAAATAACCTCGGAAGTTCACTATGCTATTGTCTGTTAGGAACACCTCTTTCAACAGTGATCTTACTATGTCACGATGTAATGAATCGGTGCTACCTTATCTGTCTGGAAACAAATTGATTTGTGTGTATGTTTATACAGCCTAGAACATAGTCTGCCTCAACGGGAGACCTGTTTCCCAGCTGTAGACGAGCAATTCAGCCAGTGCAGTACAACCGATAGCCTGGGGTCTTTAACGTGAATCACGCAGTAGTGATACACGACCGCACGCCGGTACGATGCTCATCCAGATTGAAACGGGCAGGGGTGGGGATTGAACCCAGGATCCCTGGGTTATACAGCGCGAGCTTTCCCTCCACGTGCTCCGAGCTGGTGTGCTCTAGCCCACTCGGCCACCTATCCTTTTTTTTCTTTATTGCACTTGGCCACCGATTCCTCTTTATCTGTCTGGACCACGGTGGTCTGACGACTAAAGCCCTTCGATGTGTTTGCGTTTGTCTTGCAAGTGGCGTCAAATGCGCCAGTGCACGAGGTCCGTGTCTCGAGCGGCCCTTGGAAGCAGCTGTTGGCGCAGTACTGAAATGAGCGGCCCTTGGAAGCGAATGGCAGCGGAGCACCCGCTCCTTGCACGTGTCTTGCGCGTTTCCACAATAATGGTTTGCGGTACTTGTAAGCGTGAATTTTATCAGAGGAATTTAGTCTGCACAGGAACTCTAGTCTGCACTTGCCGGCAGCGCCTTCAACTTATAAAATTTACGAGGATAGCTGGGGTGCGACATGGATTTCTGTATTTGAGTAGTTCTTTTTCGCTGACAGGCAGACAGACGGAATGTGTCCTTTCTTGCCATACCCGTCGCCAATGTTGTGAGCTGCTGTGCACTTGGCGCGCGATTGTGGACGAGTAGTAGAGCCGCGCTACTTCCTTGGACAGAGAACTCCTTGGTACAGTTCGCGGGTGGGAAACGGTTGCTTCTTGTTGCTTTTGACTCGCCGCGCAGAAGTGTGGACCTCGCACTAAATGAGCTAGGCTTAGGGTCGGCACTCTGTTCCCCAATATTGCTGTGGGCGCCGCCATCTTGGTGCTTGTACAGAGCAGACGCAACTGCCGATCGTCATGATTCAAAAGTTCGGCTTCCTCGGCATTTGATTCGGTGTTAGGAAGCTCATGTAATATTGCTTTGCTCTGTCGCGAAGCGTTTAAACATTTGTGGAGGACGTAAAAGCGTTTCCTGTGATTTCAGATAAATTTTCAGATAACTGGCAGCCATGATATTAAGCCACAATATGGACAAGTGTCGTTACTCTGAAGCGTAGCTTATTTAGTGGCACTAGGGAAGATCATGGCAGAACAGCGCAGCACTGAGGTAGATTTCAGACGCCATGTTCTTGTGCCACTAAATAGTCCACGCTTCAGAGTAACGACACTTGTTCATTATGTGGCTTAAAATCATGGTTGCCAGTTATCTGAAGATTTATCTGAAATCACAGGAAACGCTTTTCTGTCCTCCACAAATGTTTAAACAGTTCGCGACAGAGCAAAGCAATATTATATGAGCTTCCTAACACCGAATCTAATGCTGAGGAAGTCGCACTTTTGAATCATGACGATCGGCAGTTGCGTCTACTCTGCCCAAGCACCAAAACGTCGGCGCCCACAAGAATGTTGGGGAACAGAGTGTCGATACTCTAAGCGCAGCTCATTTAGTGGCTCTAGTTCTTCCCAGAAGTGGCGCGCGGCACGTGTCTCGAGCATTTCCACAAAAATGATTGGCGCCACTTTTCCCAGGATAGATGGGCTTTACTCCACAGATCCTGGGAGCGGGTTTTCAAACCAGTATTCTGACGAAGAGCAGGCCGATATAGGAGATAGGAAGTGCAAAACTCCCACTTTATTTCTTTTTTGCTTTCTAGCTTGAAAATAAGCTCTAAAAATAACCTCTTTTTTTTTTTTTTTTTTTTTTGCAGAACAACGTTTGCGTGTTAATTGTGGTGGTCCAAACGGCCGCAACGCCGCACCCTGTGCTTTCGATAATTTCGAACGTGGATGGAATTTCAATTCTATTTGGAAATCAGAGCTTATTCTATGTTTTGTAAGCCACTGTAACCTACGTATGTACTGGCTCGTATCTCGCGCCGCCTGCTGGCCGCTTCCGGCAGCGGCGGACGCAGAGCGAAGAAGATCTAGCTCGAGATCGGCGGCGAACAGCCCGTGGCCCGAGCCCACCTCGAGCGCCCGACCTGCATGCGCAGCTGCGAGCATGCAAGTCGTTTGTTCCGGAAAAATTCTGCGCCATCTATGAGGAAAAGGGTACAAATAAATAGCGGTTGAATCCCCCTTAATCCCCACCCCTGCCCGTTTCGATCTGGATGAGCATCGTACCGGCGTGCGGTCGTGCATCACTACTGCGTGGTGCACGTTAAAGACGCCAGGCTAGCGGTTGTACTGCACTGGCTAAATTGCTCATCTAGAGGCGAGTGACTCGTCGCAACTTTAAATGGCTGACCAACTACGCGCTGTATAAATATTATAATTATAATTTTATAGTTATAATTTTTGGTATAGGGGGGGGGGCAATACCAAGAATTATAACTTCGAGCAAAGAGGTGCAGTGTCAAGTGCGTTTGGCAATCGTAGAGTGAAGACTCACAATCGTGCAGCAGTTGAACAATTTCCCGATGTTGAGGCACGAGACCTTCGAATAAATGATACAAATGCAATCACGAGAGTGTAGCCGGGTTCAGACAGTTACGTTTGACTGTGTTTGACTGCGTTGCGGCTAGCGAGAAACCAGGACATCCCCGTTGCTTATATCGCGTGCCAAGATGATTCCTCGGATTGGATTCCACGCTTCATATAAGCACAGATGTGCCAGTGACTCGCTTTCGGTTCTCGAGTGAAGAGGCACGCCCACACTAGCGACGAAAACGCGCGTGGCACGCCGATCGCGGCGAATGTCACGTGACAGCACAGGAGGCATCGCGCACTCTGAAGCATTCGAGCGAACCGCATGATTTCATCGCGCTCAACCGATTTTGCGGAACGCGTTTTCAACGCGATCGGCGCGCCGCGCGCGTTTTCTCGCTAGTGTGGGCGGCCCTTAACGCAGTCAAACGCACTCAAACGTAAATGTCTGAACCGGCCTTAAGCTGAATGTGTGCGACGATCTCGCACGACACTCATCACGTTGATTGAGGTGCTGTTTTCTACCGAGAGCTCGTGCAAGCGCATTGAGAAAATGTTCTATTCCGACTGTGTTAGAATACAGCGCATTGATACGTAAATGCATTGACCAAGCACACCGCTGAATTCGCATCGCTGTACTCCTTAGTTGTCTTTCCGTCTTCCCTTTGCGTGAATCCCACCCACCTAGCCCCCGGTGATCGATTATCACCTCTCTAACATCAAAAGTACGCGACTCGCAGCACACCCGGATTCACGGTGTTGTCTTTGTCGTGGCATAATGTGCCGCCAACAACGCAGAAGCTGAGAGCACTTGCTGCTCGGCTGTCGGCACACGGGGCGCCTCGCGACGCCGCGAAAGCTTCCACGGCAACTTTCAGTGCCAGCGAGTGTCGGGAACCTTGAACCGAACTTATAAAAAACGTAGCGATGGTGCGTGAAAGCTTGCTTTGGCTCGCGCCGTCCGCAAGCGTGAACGTCGCCATCTTTACTAACTTTGGCAACTTCGGCTGCCTGACGACTGCAAAGTTTTCTCCATCGCAAAACTGAATCGTGAAGACATTTTGATCTCACCGCAAATTTTATTATTTCCCCAGCATAGCTCGAACTCCATCGAAATCCGTAGGAAAAAACTCAATCGCAACGTCACATTACGTGACCGAGAGGGCAGACAGTCAGGGACTGATTGAGTTAACTTCATCGTTGAGTTTGCCATCTAGCCTAGACAGACCGGTTAAAAATATTTTTTTTTTGTTAGCGTGGTTTTTTGAGATGGGAGTTCAAAAGCTTGTCGTCTAAACCAACCAAAGGTTGTGTGTGTGTCGTAGTCCAAAAGCACTGTATATTTTTTGTGACCTCTAGCTATCTAGAACGTTTTTCTGTCTAAACCGAAAAATGATTGCGCTTTCCAGGTTAGTTTGTTTCGAGATATGGGTGAGGATTGAGCGCGACCTGAGTAAACAGGATGTTCGACAGTTTTCTGGCGGTTGCAGTTCTGTATATATATTGGTTGAATAAAATTATTAGCTGAGTTAGAGACGCTGCCTATCCCTGTTATGTTCTCTTCCACTCTAAAAAAAAACAAAAAAAAACTTTTTTTTTGCTTCTAGTTTGGGTTAAAATCTTCTGTAGACAGAGTGTAGCCGTCTTAGATTGTATAGTTGCCCGATCGAGTACGTTGCAGCGAGCGCTATTTAACGCCGGTAACGAGGGAGACGCCAACACAGATCGATCTGGCTTGTTTCGACGTTTCCGTGTATTCTTGTGACATACCCAACCCTCAACAGTTTAGTCCAAAGTGCTGGACATTGCGGTTCGATTGCTTCGTCGGACGTACTCCGCTGTACTGAATCGACCCCCGGAAAGTTCCACTCGGAAAAAGGAAAACACGGTGACATCACGCTGGCCGGAACGCGCTCGCCTCTTTCCATATTTTTTCCCACGTACGTCTTGCGTGTACTCGAGCCCACATAGGCGATCCATGTAATTAGAGGTCTTGCTGGGAAAACGATGTCATCGGTTTCTTTCCTCTAATGAAGCCGTCTCATTCAGAATAAAGCGCCTATTTCCGTTCTTTCGGGTAATTTACACCCCCCCCCCCCCCACACACACACAATTTTTATTGGGGGTACAATTGCAGCTCTTGATTATCTATCATCCAAGCATAGCCATATTGACTAATTGTAACGCTTTCGATATTTCCAGACTATAATAGCCAGTTACCACATATTTGTCGTATATTTAGATATAGTATAGTACATAGCGCCAATGGGGCAGCGGTCGCTAAAAATTTGCCACGGCCTGCGTTTTTTTTTTAGGTAAGCCTTTTTCTTTTTGCATGTGTTCCGTGATCTACAGGGTGAAACAAGGAGACGGCAGGCTCTTTAAATCGACCGGAAAATTCGGTTTCTTAACCTATCGCGCTACGACTTTGTGCAGCGTTGCCCACAGATGGTGCATTTTTTTTTGTAAAATTTGCAAAGAGCGAACTTACCTGAGGAAAAAGTAAAGAAAGAAAAAGGCTTAGCTCCTATGGAAACGCAGCGACGCCACCGGTCTGCAAACAACACGGCGCCGTTTCGCACGGGAGACAAGAGATGGCGCAAGCGGTCGCGACGCCAACTGCCGCCAACGAACGAGCAGACGACGCCGAGAGCCGTCGTGTTTAGCAGACAAGGAACTGCAGTTCCTTTACAGTGGCTTAAAGGGGGTAGTGTAGTTACCGCGCAGCCTCCACCATGCATCGGGAACGGCCGCTCCTTGGAAGACGGTGTAGGTGGCGCTTCGATCCGCAGCTCCGTTCGGGTGCCACACGGGCCGGCAGATAGAGGCACCCAAACACGCTTCACAACTAATATAAATACCTCAGAAACAATTATCTGTTTCCAGTGAACTTCCCACGACATGATTTGTGTTCGCAGGTGAATAAAAATGTGAAACTAGCAGACGACAGTGCTGCGAATCGGCCGGAGCTGGCCGGAGCCAAGCTGGCCAGGCGGCCAAGCCGGAGCCATAGCCGGAACGACGGTGCTGCAAGCGCCAGCGCCACCCGCGGCCGTCTTCCAACGCTGTGCCGCTTCTCCGGTTTCGTTCGTTACACTACCCCCTTTAAGCCACTGTAGTTCCTTGTTGTTACCGCGCCTGTTTTTGTTTCTGCGACTGTCGCCGCCTGCGGAACGCGAGCCGCTTTTGAGTCGAAAGGATCGTCTGCTAAAGTGCCGGCTCTCGGCGCCGTATGCTCGTTCGTTGGCGGCGTTCGTTGCGCCATCTCTTGTCTCCCGTGCGAAACGGCGCCGTGTTGTTTGAAGACCGGTGGCGTCGCTGCGTTTCCATAGGAGCTAAGCCTTTTTCTTTCTTTACTTTTTCCTCAGGTAAGTTCGTTCTTTGCAAATTTTACAAAAAAAATGCACCATCTGTGGGCAACGCTGCACAAAGTCGTAGCGCGATAGGTTAAGAAACCGAATTTTCCGGTCGATTTAAAGAGCCTGCCGTCTCCTTGTTTCACCCAGTAGTGATTGCTGTCAATAATTTTTTTGTGGATTTATTTTGCTCAATAGCATACAGTATCTAAATACGTTTCGTGACATCGTTTTACGTAATGAGAATAGGGCTGTAAAAATAACCATACATGCTCGCCGATTAGTTACGTTCTTGCTGTCATTGAACATATGTTAAACAATATCTACCGTACTTCACGATTGCTTCATTGAAGTGATGATTTTAATTAAAACATTTAACATAACCAAATACGACCGGCGAATACTCCAGTTATAACTTCTCAGTGTGATAAAGTACTATTGAAAATTAATGTAGCAAATTGCTGGCCAATTGTGTTACACGCGAAGCGTTCCGGCATCGCTACGAAACGTTACCCAGCCAGGCGCCAATGCCACGGTGCTCATCAGATAACTTAAGGTGCAACCCCACCGTGCATGACGTTTTAGTGTTTTTTTGACGGCTTATAACTTTCTTTCTATGT
>JAZHYW010066040.1:0-10122 GCA_037355805.1 Ixodes ricinus
AAGGCCCGTTCACACTTTTGCGTCCGAGCAAGACCGAGAGAGACCAAACCGGTTTTTGAGCCTCTGCGATCTCTTAGAACCAGCTCCGCCACCAGCGCATCCGGTCCTAAGAAGTCGCAAAATGATTAAAAACCGGTCTGTCTCTCTCAGTCGTACTCGGTCGCCAGAGTGTGAACGGGCCTTTATGAACGATTTGTATAGCATGTGCAGATACACCGAACTTCGAACTGTTGCCTGCGTTAGATGAAACATTTTAAATTATTCTTAATTGCCACTCCACAAGTTTCACGTAGCACAGGTATTTCACAAGATACATCATTGTATCCTATTTTAAGGTGTGAATGAGAAACTTTTCGACAGCATAAACTGACTGAGGGCCGGTTGCACCAACGTCGCTTACCTTAACCCAAAGCGGCTCTTTCCTAAGTCGGCTTAGCGCCCTAAGCCGAGCTCGGATAAGCACGGGTTTAAATTCCGGTTGCACCAACGTTAACCCGGCTTTACAGACGCGCCCCTAGCTAAACGCTGGATTTGCGTAGGGAATGTAGGGACAAACAGAGCGAACTAGGGAACGCTCAGAGGGATGAATACGATTGGCGAAAAGAAATCACGTGATGTAAAAAAAAAAAAAAAACTGCCGTAGTAGTAGTTGTTGGCGTCTGCTTTTCGCTGTATTTCTTCGGTGAGTAACGAATTAAAGGTCTCCAAATTCAATCATTTTTTCGCTTAACTTTCAAAAACAGGAGTCAAAGCTTTAAATAAACACGAATGCTCTTTACATCTGTGATTGTGTGTTTAATATCGGTTGATAACAGAATATTTTGACAGTGACAGTAGTTTTCGTGCTCACATTTTGAGATAACGGAGCCATCGGGGGCCCCAAATCTCACCGAACGCGAGAAGGACTCTCTACTCGCTACATCGCTGAAGACAAAACATCATCGAGAATAAGTAGGCAGGTAAGATGACTACTGAAATCAAGTCATGCCTGAGACCGATGAAGTTCAAAACAGTGACGAACTCGCCACGGCAGCTGCGAAAATGCCCGGAAATCGTCGAATAGAAGTCGTCGAGAGCTTGCATCGACCGTACTCGTTGCTATCAGCAAGGTGACAGAACTGCACTGTACCGTCGTTGAACTGATTGTGTCAAACCCTTTGGTAATGGAACTACGTATATTTTGCTTTAGTGACAAAGAAAGAAGGTATAACTATCAATACATCAAAGCGATACTACTGGTAGATCCCTTGATGATCATACAAACTGTCAATTATTGAACACGCAAAGGTCGCCCAGAACCATTTTTTTTTATTCCTGCTGATAGAGAACCAGAAGCTTGTTCGCGAGTGATAATAGGCAGATCTTGAGTTCATACAAATAGACGGCGGCAGACTTCGAAGTACGAAAACTCCCACTAGTACATCACATCGTGCCGACGAGAACGGTCGTCTCTTCGCATCACCTGCCCCAGCCTGCCCCAATACAGCGCTGAACGAATCTCGCATTGTAGTCGTTACGATTTGTCGTCGCCACGAATGAAAGATATAAAGCAAAACATTTCTAAAAAGCACGATCACCAGAAAAGTTGCGGTTATAGAACGCAGTTTTCTGAAGTGAAGATTCTACTCGCGAGACAAGGAAAATTCACTGAAGGTTGTCTCAAAAACTAAAGAAATTGAATTTTCGCAGTTTTATTATTTAAAGAGTAAAGCTATACGCACTCCGGAGTGCATTTCGGACGAGATGGCTATACGCACTCCGCCGAGAACTCATGCCCGTCGGGCCACCCTTTTCGAACGGCGCGTGTATCACTGGGGAGCGTGTTAACCCAGCCCCCCGCCTGCGTTCACGCCGCTTCGCGGCGACAGTATTGGCTGCTAATTACAAAACGTAACCAGTACACGCCGCTTCGCGGCGTCCGGCCGGCAACCCAAGCCCCGCTGTCCTCGATCGCACCCCCGGAAAGGAAGTCCTATTTAATTCTGCGAAGTTTCGTCGACAAAATTATCGCGAAAAGAAATGTCGTAAACATCGCAATAATCCTCGACAAACAAAAAAGAAAAATAAAGTACGGCCCGCCGGGGATCGAACCCGCGTCCCCTTGCGTACAAAGCGGACGCCTTAGCCGCTATGCTAAGCCATCGCTGAAAAGCTGCTGTGACCATCGTTCATGCAGTCACGGAGTGCGTATAGCCATCTGTCCGAAATGCATCTGATACGCATAGTCGACATTTCTAAAGCACGATCACCAGAAAAGTGCGGTTATAGAACGCAGTCTTCGTACTGAAATGCTACTCGCGAGACAAGGAAATTCACTGAGGCGTCCAAAACTAAAGAAATTGAATTTTGCAGCTTTATTATTTAAATGCACCGCAATCTGATGCAAACGGCAGAAGTGTCGACAATCAGCTGATGGCCGAGATCATGTACGGCTACTATTCAACGCACCGATCGGATTAAAGGATATGCTTTGCAAGCAGAAATTAACAAGGTGTTAAATAGCAATACGTTACAGTTATGCGAAAATCAGTAAGTACATACGAACAAGCTCGTTGACAGAAAAACCAACGGGAAGACAGACGTGAGCCCCACAGCTCCGTGCGTATCTCGGTTAGGGCTAACACGCACCGAGAGTGGAGAGCCAGCTTGAAAACAGGGGTCGATAAACACTTCACGAGACAATATTTTGCATCCTTGTCACAATCGAAGGCCATTCTGTCGAGACTCTCACGCTGTTGTGGCCTAAAACACTTTGTACAACCAATTTCGTCCACCGCGTCGACCGCCACAAACCAGCCGCCATGTTTATAATCCAGGATTAAGAAACAAGCAAAAGCAAAGCGCCCAATGTTGAGCGCTCAAGATAAGCGTAGTTTAGTGCTAGGTTTAGCGATAAGCGATTTTGGTGCAACCGAACGAAACCGAAACTTAGCTTAGGTTCCCGGCTAAGCTCCGCTTTTCGCTAAGCGGCGTTGGTGCAACCGGCCCTGAGTGTCTCCATTTAATTTGTTGGAATTTATATTACGCAAATCGATAAATGTTAAAACTCGTTTTGGTCGGCTGTTTCTTATGTTTATTTAAAAAATTGCTACCCATTATATTAACATTTCCACCGAGAAGATTAAAAAGACTTTCGTTCAAAAACAGAAGAAAAACTAAAAGTATGAATGACAGATTGCAACAACTTCGCAACTTGGGGAACACAATAAACTCGTGGAAGGAAAGATTTAGACCGAAATAGCAATTTCCTGGCAAGCTAACTGTTGCAGCATTTAAGCTACGCGTGTTCCAGTTCTAATCTCCAAACAAAGACGTATTAAAAGAATGTCTGTTTTTTTCTGTTTGAGTGCGTAAGTCCGGTAACGCTTTGTGCTTTCATAAAAAAAAAAAAATATATATATATTTTTTTTTCGAACTAGTAGCAGCAAGCATGTCTGTATACCTGCTCGCCGAGTTTCTAAATTTCGTTTTGTTCTCGTGTGTACAAACCCTTGCCCGCAGACAGGCTGATCACTTCAAACCTCCAGTGACCGATAATCCGCTTAGTTTCAACGTGATCCGCCTTCACTAATCCTACGCCTCGCCAGCGTACACACCGACTCTGGGTGGCTTCACAACTCCCAGAATGTGACCAACCAAAGTCAATTGCTGTTAAAGTTGCATCAAAGCCAGGGATTTTGCAAGCACTACTTAAATGAGCTAGTAGAAATTCCCGAAAAGGTAGCCTTTGTATGCGGGGACGGGCCCAATCTAAATTCAAAATAATAAACAGAGCAAAAAATTCACTTTCGTGTTTAGACAGCATAAGGTCGGATCCAAGGTATATAACTTGGTCGATCTGCATTCAAAGGGGCTGTGCAGCAATTTTAGCGTTGAAAGAGTTTGTGTCTTCTACTTTTGGCATTGTTTATTTTGTCACAAATGACAGAAAACACACATCTCCTCTCCTATAAATGTAGCAATTCCGGCGCGTAATCGCGAGGCAAAAATTGCAATGTTCCCGATTTGCAGCCGCGAGCGGCGGCCATCAGAACCACACGGTGTGACGTGAAAGGGGACTTGTAAAAAAATAGCACGTTGTGCAACCACCAGCTTGATAAAAGGTAACTCTTCTATAAATCTTGTCGTTCAACATAAATATAAATGCGTCAAAAACCTGGTGTCATTGACATAACCTTTTTATACGGAGTTTTAGTGGCGCCATTTATCCGAAGTCAAACAAAACCGTCCGCTCTATCTGCTACCGCGGGAGCCGCCAAAAGCCGGAGAGGGACGGCCGGACCCGGACCCGGACCCGGACTATTGGCGACTCCAGCGTAATAGACTCCGCGTAGAGGTAACACCGCGAAGCTCAGGAGAGAAGGTCGTTTCGACTCTGTCGTCTGCTCTCGCTGCTTGGTCCTCGTAGGCAGCATAGAAACGAACTTCGTTTCCAGTATTTATTTTTGGCAGTGATTCCTCCGACGCCCGTCGGGCAGAGGCAGGCCTCGTGTGAAAATCACTCCTCCGACACCGGAAGTGACGTAGTCCCGTCGGAGGAGAGACGGCCGTGTGGAAATCACTCCTATATGACGCCGAAAGTAACGTATCATCCCCGGTCCCGGTTGTTGCCTTTGTTATGACACGTGCTCAAGGAAATTTTTGCATGTGCACTATTATGTGCGTCCTTATGCGTCTGCCCCTCGTAGTCTTCCGTGTTCGGGTGTGGGTCCTGCACCGTAGTGCACGTAAGTACCATTCCTTCGTGCATGCGCTGCCGTCAACTTCGGTCACCCAAACTATTTTGACTGATTTCCGCACTCTTTGGAGCGTTTTGTTTAGCATTTCCTTGTTCTTTTAGCAATACATTTTTCGTATCAAGTGCTAGTTTTCGTATTTTACCTTTCATCGTGTCGATTGGATTGTGTCCCGTGGTAAGTTGGCGTGGCCGCACCCCCAACATGCCTCGAGTTTTGGTAGCCGGCGATTCAGTATACTTCCCATTGAGTAACCGGATGGCTGTTAAGGTTGCGGCGTTTAGTGGTATTAGGATCGAGTACTTGTTTTCCCAGGTGTCTGAGAGGCTACCCGATTTTGATGTTGTCATCCTGCCCGTCGACACTAATAAACCCAATATTAGTTCAAGCGTGTACATCGACCAATATCGCCGTCTAGCTGCCCAGATCCGTGAACGCAATCCAGTGATGCAGATCGCCTCTTCTGCCGTTTTTCCGAGACGGGGAATAGGTTATGTTCATTAAAATGGCAGCGTAGTCACGCTGCAGAGATCCGGGCTCTGTATAATCGACACCGAGAGGTGAACTCACCGCTGCGAGAGTTGGGTCGCAGGGAAGGGTTCGGGTTCTTCGATGGGCTGGCTGACGAGTAGCACCAGTTGATCGGCCGCGACGGCGTCCACCCAAGCCGGATGGGCAACAAGGTACGTACTACGAGCATTATGCCGCTGCACTAAAGAGCGCGAATATAAGAGGGCAACGATTGCCAGGCTGGCCGTAAAAAGGGGACCTGAAAATTGACCCGCGCACTTGGCGAGCTAAAATTTTGGTTTGATCCAACTGGTGGAGCTGGTTTATGGAACCAATTGGCCCCTCTGCTGCCAACTCCAGCAACGAAACACGGTACAAAATGGAAGGTTGACCAGTCTTTATTGTCAAAAAGCGAGAATGAAAACAAATAAGAGGTTCGGTGACGTCCACGTTTCCGGGTTGAAGGAAGCGTAATGTAGCTCGGTGATGAACGCATCAGCTGCCTCGTTAGCCAGTTGCGACGATTGAATCGACCTTTCAGAGCTAGTATTTGTGCCAGGTCAAAGATTAGCCGCTGCCGTCTGTCAGCATCAGTGAAGACGTCCTCAGCTTCTTTCCCCATCGCGTGAAGAGAGGTGCTCACCCGTGTCTTCCGCGTTGCGCAGGTGAGGTCCTGACAGGATGCGCTTGCACTCCCACCTTGCAATCTAACATTTCCAATTGCGCTAGTGTCAGTCACAACAGCCGAACATTTTCGAGGTAGACTTCCCGCCATGTTTACCATTGTGCCTTCCGCGGCGGGTTTCTCTTCCGTCTGGTTTCCCCTGGGAGCCCTCCGATCGCTGAAAAGCATCTTTCTGTCCTCGAATTAAGTTCACCGCTACCACCATGGCGTATTCACAGTTGGCTCCAAAGAAGCGAAGATGTGGTTTGGACATTTTCATAACAACACGTTTATCAATGCACCAAGTTGGGCGATGGCTTCCTTCTCTACCGACCACCGCGTCGCACATGCAGCGCCGTCTGTCGACAACGCGTAAAACTAATCCGCCCACACGGGTCACGGCGGCCGGCTACCTCCTATTGCCCAAAACATTGATTTATTAAAACAAAAAAGTAGGTTTTCAAATAAATGTTAAATACATCTTTCATATATGTGCATAAATGTTGGTTCAGGTACACACCTTTTATGCCACTAATTATATTCCAATTTATAAGGAAAAAACGTTATCTACATTCAAATTTTTACATATTTTTATAAATGCATAAGTCTATACCTAGTAATTAAAGGTTCATTTATTTGTAGAAATCTATAAATGTAAGTTTTCTTTTTCTTCATTAGCAAAGATCAATACACCACCAACTTGTCGAAATGGAGCGCAGCATGTGAACCCCAGCTGGGAATGGGAAAACCATTTAAACTCCAACATGGAATCCCTCCAACCAGTTAATTCTTTAACTGGTCCTAGTTCAGCCCTGCCCGTTCTCCAACTGGGCGTGGTCAAACCAGTTGATTCCCAATTAGGAATGGTTCAAACCATTTGATCCTTCAGCTAGTACCAGTTGAACTCCTGTTGGTCCCAGCTGATTCCCACTTGGGACCAGCTGGTCCAGTTGAAACCAGTTGAGATGCCAACCAGGCCCAGTTAGACATTTCAGCATGGGTACCTTGTAAAGTTTAAAGGCACAGCACCTTTTCTGTGAAATCTTCAAAGCAACATCCTTAACAATTTGAGCGACTGAGGTGGCTGCAGCTGACAAGGTTGGGCTGACAGTCAGCTTTCCCACGTAGCACGAGAACGTCCAGAGAACATTCCAAAATGTACAAAAGAACATAGGCAACATTCTTCAAATGTTGCAAATTTACGTAAGAACATTCTATCAACGTCAGAATGTGGCGCAGGCACTTATCGCTACATTCGGGGAATATTTTCGATGGAACATTGTTAGAAAGTTCTGACAACTACATAGAAGATTACCAGGGCATTCAATCAACATTCAAAGGTCCTAAAAAGGTTATAAGAACGTTCTCAGAACATCCAAAGAGCTTCTGCAACTTTCTTGAAATGTTGCAAATTTATGCAGGGCATTCTTTCAATATCCTTGGGATGTAGCATAGGTACATCGCCACATTGAGGGAACATTCTCTGAGGACTATTTACAAATATTCCACAATTACGGCTTGCTTAGGCTACAGCCCCAATAAACCGCACTCATATATGGATGTGATAAAGTTCTGACAGGGCGATATTTTTTAATCGAAGCAATTTTTTAGAAGGCGCAAGCACAAGCTAGCCGCTTTCCCAGCGCACCAGCCTGAGTATGTACTAATGACAGTTTACACCTATTTGTCACTTGTCAACTTCCTTCATTCAAGATGTGCTGTATACATAACCGATATTACTCACTCCGAGCTCAAGAACGAATACACATGGCGTCCTAGCAGAGTTTTGTTAATCTGACCACATATTTGGTCTTTGTAAAGATTGTCTTAAATTTGCTTTCATGGCGACGGCTGGGGAAATAATAGCAAAAGTTTGTGGGCCTCACATTTGGTAACACGAAGGCTCCACAAATGAGGCAAACTTGATGCCTCGAAGATTGAGAAAGTTCCTACTCGTGTAAATCGGCTCTGCGGAAACCAATAACTAAGCAAAACTGTACAGTTCGAGGATTCTTTATGAGTCTGAAGTGGGACGGGGAAATCAGAAGTGTGTTTTGTAATGTGAATGAATTGTTTCGCATTACAAATTGATTTTGATGACATTTACTTACATTTGGTGGCATTCCAATTTGTCTTATACCTTTGTAATTACATTAAAAGACTACATCTGATATCAATCCCCTGCCCTAACAATAGCTAGCGCACATGGGCCCCTCTTTGCCTTTCTGATGACCCCACAAAGAGTGCCCGGCGCTTCTCCGCGTGCACCGGAGCAATGCAAGAAAGCTAATCACGAGGGCACCTTGTTTTTTCCGCGTGCAACGGCGCAACGCGGGAAAAGTTACTAAAAGAGGGCTGGTGTTTTCCACATGCACCGGTGCAATGTGAGAAGGCTTACCGCGAGAACGCAGGCGCTTCTCCGCATGCACCGGAGCAATGCAAAAAGGCTAACCATGAGTGCGCTGGCGTTTCTCCAAGTGCACCGGCGCGACGCGGGAAAGGTTACCAAAAAGGCGCTGGTGTTTTCCGCATGCACCGATACAATGTGGGAAGGCTTACCGCTAGAGCGCCTGCGCTCCTCCGCGTGCACTGGTGCAATAAGAAAACGCTTGACACGAAAGCACTGCTGCAAAGTATTTAGCTTGATACTAGCATCGTATTGAGAAGACCACAGTTTGGAGAGACGTGGTTGATTACTCCGACAAGCTGAACCTGCACTATGAAGACGATTGTTTACAGCATTTTCTAACCTATTTTTACTATCGAAATATGTGTTTTTGAATATCAGTACACAATACAAAGACTTTCCAACACAGAAAGAATGGAAAGAAACTACGTTGGACTGCTTCCTTGAACCAGCAATGACAGTAATGAATTCTGTTGCTAGTTGAAATAAGTGGGAGTTTTCCGGAGTTTGTATTCAATTCCTTCTATGTCGAAAAGTTTGAAACCAACACTATTTCTTATTTTTTTGCTAATCCTTAAATGTATTAGAAGTTAAATGCTTTTCAGAGGCTGCTGGCCCAGATTACTAACAATTTCTTTGTTTGACTTATCCAGACAAGCATCACAGCTACCAGACAATCCGTTGTCTGGTAGCTGTGATGCTACTAGACAACTGGGTTCTAGTTGCCTGCTTTTCTTTCTGGGATGGCATGGGATCGGGCCTGGGCGCCATACTGCGGGAAACGAGTTAACCAGCGCCAGCACGAATCCCATTCTCAACAATGAAAATCAAGTCACCTACCAGGCGTTCAGTATACATCTCATGCACTGACGTAATTTGGTCCTCCTCTTTGGAGATAGAGTATAATTTACTGCACAAACAGTGCAGTAGAGGCTAAATTCTACAAACGAGAAATGAGCATTGCGAGCTAGCAGAAACGAGTTGGCACAGCTTCCAGTGCATTAAATGCAGGCTTCCGCCACCAGCAAGAACAACAACTTTGACGTCGCGTGCAAGGAGGCGTTGGGTATACACTATGGTGCCTGGGGCACGTCTCCATCTGTGTTCACTGTGCTACACCACCCATGTTTCAAAAGTGGTCCCAAGGTGGCAGTAATGATGTCGCAGAAACCTGCAGTTGGGACGTCGCCGCGTCCCGACTAGCACTCTAGTCAGACCGGCTGTCAGACTGGCTGCCACCGTCAGAATTGTGACTGGCGACTAAATGTGCGGCAAAATCGGGAGGAAAACGAGGGTCAAAAATAACGGATGTGGTAAACACACCAGTCGTGCTGTTCAGTGCGTTTGTTTGCCAGTGAGCATGCAGCCTATTATTTGCTTGTGTTGTTTCGCCCTTGACAACCGATTATTTGCCAATGGCTGACCTGTCCGACCTTTTACCGACCAATGGCCGCGCCGTGGCCAAGGTTCTTGCCTGGTTTTGTGCTACTTGGGATGGGTGGCGAATAAAAATGAAGTTGATTTAAATCACAATTGAAATCATGATTTCGATCGCAATTTTAGTCCTGCAGAATTTACCATGTTCATATAAATCAAACATTTTGCAGCAGATACAGAAAACATCGATTTTACCACTGGAACCTCAATCATTTTTACATTTTCAGGTGCATTTATCTTTTCATTCCGTGTAAAATCATTACCGGGCAATATTGATATGAGGATAACGGTCAAATATAAAACTTCTGGGATAAAAGTAAATCGGTAAATTGAGCGCTCTCTGTTTTTCAGCTCTCTTTTGCTGAAGT